>JBBPQL010001195.1:0-11973 GCA_038092515.1 Boletus subparvulus | reverse complement strand
ATAGCTTATCTTGATAAGGTGAGTAATATGAATAGCGTAAAGATAAGGTCATAGACCGCTCTAGAATCTGGTATCAGGATAAGAAACTGAATATGAAATACCAGGATTCTCAACACTCCTCCTCGCTGGAAATGTTACGATGGTTTGTATCATAGGAGTCGAAGTAACTCTCTTCCATCTTCAGATTTTTTGTTTGCTCAAGTTCCTGAAGGAAGATATCAGCGAATTGCTGATCTTGTAGGAATGTAGTAGAATTTGATCTTTTCCAAAACTCCACTGAGTCTCGTATGAAATGTTCTATCATTTGGACATGTTTCATACGGCATTCCTTGAGCAGGATTGGAAGCAAGGAATATAGCATCTTGGTTATTGCGATGCATAATGGTAGAGAACCTAACTTGAATCCGGACTTTTCATATGAGTTGCGGATCTTAACGAAGTTATTTGGTAGTTTCGGTTGTACCATGATATTCCGCTTCTGTGGAAGAAAGTGTAATCCTTCGTTGTTGTCTAGACAGTTAGGAATGACATAACCAGTGGTAAAATGTAATGTTGCAAGGAGTCAACGTTACCAGCCTAATCTATGTCGGAGTAGGCACATAAATCTTTGGTGTTGGTGTTCCAGAGTACAATGCAGAGTTCCATAAAGGAAAAGAGATAGCGAGCTATATAGAACGCCTTCTGCAAATGTTTTCCTGTGGATAACAGCAAAGAGTTTGTCTGGTTTGTTCCTATCATGTTGTATAACAGTGATCAATAGACCGATTGATGACAATTTCGAAGTATTGCTTTCGATGAGTTCTAGTCAGAGTTTGGTCTCGGGTTATACCCGGTAGATAGAGGTATAGAGACAGGTTTTGCATTTTTCTTGGCCAAATCATTTCATAAAACAACTGTCTCCGCATAGTGGGTTTGGTCCAAAGAGATTGTCCTTTCTTGTGGTCTCATATGATCCTCGTGTCTAGATACTCTTTCGTTTGACCTAGATCTCTAGATTGTTTCCATTGTTTCATAAGCTGAGCTTTATGAGAGAGGATCTGTTGTGTGTTGCTTTTCATAAAAGAAACATTGTCAACATATGAGAAGAACAATGATCTCTTCACCAATGATCTTGTCATAAGTTCCTGGGTCTGTTTTTCGACAGATAAATCCCATCTCCAGGAAACCTCTTTGTGCAGTTGCTTTGAAGGGGCAGACTGCTCTTGTTGGTCCATAGGAGGACTTCTTCAATTAATAGACCTTTTCTCCTGACCCTGTACTGTGAAAAAACCCTTCGGTTGATCTATATGGATCTCTCTATCCAGCTCTCCAAAAGGTAGGCGTTTTTGACATCTAGTGCTTCGATTTCCCAAACATGAAGCATTGCTAGTGGCAAAAGAATTTGAATTTGTTCGAATCTTGTGACTGGTGAGAAAGTTTCTTCATAGTCTATTCTGAAGATCTGTATAAATCTTTGTATGTGACGAATGTTGTTTTTCTGTTCGTCAGATGTAAAACAGCAGAAACCATCTCCCTTTGATGGTGTGACGACCCTTAGGTAGGTCTACCAGTTCCCATACCTTTTTCTCATGTAACGATTTTCTTCTCATCGTTCATGGCAC
This sequence comes from Boletus subparvulus, assembly GCA_038092515.1. NCBI lineage: Eukaryota > Fungi > Basidiomycota > Agaricomycetes > Boletales > Boletaceae > Boletus > Boletus subparvulus. The sequence goes on along the minus strand of JBBPQL010001195.1, from coordinate 10,372 downwards.
TTTTTCCATAATCCTTTGGTCTTCTTCAGAGAGTGGTAAAATATCTCTGTAGAGTGGAATCCACAGCTATGGATGAATCCATATTGATGAATACGTTTGCTTGGTATCATCATCTTTCCCGTTGGTAGGACATGTTTCGACTTGCATAGACTCCTCCTGAATGAGTGTCAATCCTCTGAGTTCTTGTTCGAAGTGGTGGTCTATCCCCAGAGGTACTGAATAGGAATAAACCTAGTATGGAGATGCGAACATAGAAAGAGTGTGTTGAGGATAAAGTAAAACTCGACTAGAGTCTCTTCAGGATGTTGTCAGATTGGTAGTCAGATTCGAAGGCCAGTAGGAACTCTTTCTTGTTCCTCTGTATGTCTCTCCATTTCTGGAGGTGAATCTGGATTATAGAGTCTACCATCTTGTGTATGTTGGAACTTTGATGTCCTGTCTCAGGTTGTGTTCGTTTCACACCTGGAACGAGTAGTAGATGATGTGGCATGTAATGATGGAAGAGAGTTATCTGATCCAAGAAGTGTGTCATCAATGTAGAGCTGTAACGGTGATAAATCACCCGTTTGTGGAAACCATGGATTGGAATGTGAGGAATTATCGAGACAAGTGTTCATATCTCGTGGGAATGGTTGTTTGGGGAGTTGACCTGACCTAGTAGGTTTGAAGGAAGGATATAGTTCCCGAAACCTAGAGGTAGAAGGATATTGATATCTTGAGAGGGTTCCGGATCCCTATAGTGTCAAGTATCATCCTGTGGTAGGTCGCCTAGTGCTGTGAACAGTTTTTCATCTTCGATAGGAATAGGGGTATGTCTATCAGCTTCATTTCTAGAACAATTAAGAAAGATCTTTGTCATCAACATGTAACATTAGTGGATACGAATACTCGTCTTCATCTTTCATGATGTTTGGTTTATAGCCAAGAAAGGTTGTCTTCTTTCATATAGGAGACGACTTGTCTTGTCATTTTCTGCTAGCATCCAAAAGTGAACATAGTCAAATATTCCAAATACCCATAAGAAATCATCAGGTTTATCCTCCAGCTGTTTTTGGGTATGCATTATTTTCCGTAGGTGGTGTTGTGCCAGAACTTTCCAGAAGTATTCAGGCAAACGACCATGTTGACGTATAGGCATATGAGGTCATGATTAATCTTCGTCTTTGGAGTCATCGGACTCGGACGTAAACCAATGAAGAAGATTATCAGGAGGTAGAAGGTAGAGTTCATGTGAACCTCTCTGTCGTCAGGGAGCATGGGGAAGATGTGGTAGATGTCTTGCCTGTACCTGGTGAGCGACACCTAGTGACGAGCGATATCTCCGGGCAGAAGAGTGAAACGGTGAGCGACACTGAAGTCAAGTTGTCAAGCCTCCCAGAGAATAAATAATCCCCCCACAGTCAGAACGTCCAGAGGTGAGCGAGTGACCATAAAAGGTATCAGCCCAGGATACCAAAGCCCAAAAAACGTCGCGAAAACAACAAGTGCAAGAAAAAGAACCCAAAAGAGCATGTGAGAACATGATGAGGGGTAGGAATGCGTCTCTCCCAGAGCGTAGGGATATGCAAAGGGAGGTGGATGTGAGAACAGCGACAGTTGGCAAACCAGTGACATGGAAAGGAGTTCGAAGGGAGCAAGGCAATCTTCATATTGAAGTCATCAGACTCGGACGGAAGTCAATTGAAGATCGTCGATCCAGCAGTTGTTACAGTATTGAAAGAATCTATCTTGACAAGCGAGTTGACCGATTCCCGTATTGGAGTCATCATCAGACGTAAACCAAGAGGAATCGTTATTCGGTGAGGAGACACAAGTCCGGCTCACCAAACTCTCGTTTGTGTTCGTAGATACTGGATTCTTGTTTGCTGGTACATTTAATGCCATTCAGCTAGTAAATGTAGAGAGGTACCAACAAGACCAATCTTCTTTGGAGTCATCAGACTCGGACGTAAACCAAGGAAGATATGTGGTGGTTGGTGACCTGTATGTGGAGCGTACCAAGGTTCTCTTTAGCAAGAGGTGCTAAGTCCCAAACTTTGTGTGATGCCCTCCAATAGTATCTCCGTCTTGTCCATCATCATGGTTGTTAAGGGAGGTACTCACGAAGAGACACTGCATCCTTAAAACAACCAAAAGATCATCCAAATCATATCCGTAGACGAGGTGTTAAACTCGTTTAGGGAATGAAAAAACATACTCCAGAGTCTCATGACAACGTCATGGTCATTTCTAAAATGAAATGAATAGGAGGGTCTGAATATGATTGATCATGATGAATCTGTGATGTGGAAAGATATAAAACTTGTTCAGTTGTTCTTTCTAGTCGTTGATGATTCCATGGTAATGTCTTCTTTCTCAGGTTAGGATACCTAGAGAAGGAGTGGCGAGAAGAGTCATTTCTTCAATCATCAGTATCTCGTTATCGTATTGACTAGATCTTTGTTATCCATCAAATAGATGAGCAGATTTCTTGCAAATCATCTATCTCTTGTTCTTCAGGGTAATCATCTAAACCACTGAAGCAAAGGTCAACATCTTCATCTTCTGTCTATACCTGATTCATCGTTCAGCAGTTCTGACAGGAGCTCTTTACCTTTATTGCCATAATACTAATGTTAAACGTTAAACACCATCCTTTCTTCTGAGTCTTACCAGGCATGATGACCTGGTTGGACCATATCTTTCTTCTGGTTCTGGTTCGTAAAGGGCCAGATTATGATAACAGAAGAAGATTCATTAGACGATCTCTTAGTAAGAGGTGGTCTGGTTCCTCCTTGATTTGTAGGAGGACCGCGTCTAATAGCATGTGTCCAATTGATCAAAGAAGAGGGGGTCTTCGGATCCTTTGTAAGTCAGAGATCCGAGCATGGAGAGTTTTGTATAACCCAAAAGGTTTTTCTCCATGAGAATGGTGTTAGTGATATATTTGAAGTTGGTTGGCAAAGGTAATGGTTGCGAATGATGGTGGTAGAGACGAGGAAGTTGTATTCAAGAGGAAGATTTGTTGAGAAGAATGGAATTGTGGATTGTTGAAGATCTAACCCGGTTTGGGTTGTCAAAAGGTTGAAGAATGACAGGATATCATTGATATCTGTGTCGATTGTGTTGGATGCGAACATGTTGGGATGTAACTCTGTTTTGGATAAATAAACGAAAGATGGCTACAGAGCCAGTGGTGCCAAAGAGAGTTTCAACATGTCCCAAAGAGATTTGAAGGTGGACAAAAAACATAGCAGGATCTGTCCAGTTATAAACAACATGTGACAGTGGCGGATCATCAATCATGTTGACCATAAGGTCAAGAACATGTTTGTCTAGAAGCTTTTCACTTCTGTTGATAATCTGCTAGGTCTGTTCCCATAGGGAATGCTGCATACGCAAGAGTTCCATCTACAAACCCTTCAAACAAGTAAGCATCGATAAACACTGATAAATAAACAAAAGCATAAAGGTTATATGCTTGCTCCAGATATCGTAGTTCTTCAATCTAAATGAGGATAGAAATACGACCAATGAAAGTTTTGTCGAACTTGTTTTGTCTCTGATGGAGGAGATAAAAGAAGTAAAACATCAACAAAAGTGAGGGAAGAGAAAATGGTAATTCTCTTTGAGATAACATTTCTTGATAATCCTGGATTGACTTCAAGGACAATTCGTCTATCTTGATCTTCCTATTTCTTGATAGCTAATGCTGTGTATGATTCTCCTATAAAAGATGTATTTGATTTGTCTCGATACCCAGAGGGTAGCGGCAGGATAGAATAGCATCCATATAGAATGAGATGCATCTCCGCAAAATAATGCAGGTTGTCATAATTGACAAGTATTCTTCCTGGGTGCAAATAACATCATCTTTTAGCAAGTATGAGGGAACATACAGTTGAGGCAAAAAGCTGATAAGATTCAAGAAAATCCATGTTGAGGAGGAAGTCAAGACTAGAATTGTAGAATTCGTCGTTGATAGTCAGTGGAAGTGATAGAGGTCAAGATGACCAGCAATTTGATTTCTATGTCGTCTCTCTATAAATCCTTCATTTGTATATGGCGTCAGACTCGTCTTGAGTGGACGCGGATTTGAAGAGGTGTTAAAAGCAAGATAGATTGATGATAGAAATCGAATGCCTCGTTCCAGTCATTTTCCTAGTGCACCTGATTGCTCCATTCATCGATCATAACATCCGCGAGTGGTAGCCAATTAGGCTCGAGAGAGGATTCCAGAAGTTTCAGCGATACAAGAGTAGGAGGAAAGTGCGTACGACGAATGGTTTCAAATCCTTGATAGTGAACACGAACAGGAGTAGAGTGATTATATGTCTCGGTGGGGAAAGCCCAACCGGCTCTTTGGTCTCGCATGGTCATATCTGGAATGGATAGACCACGCGGTTCGTTTCGTATAATTCAGGACCTTCGAGGGTTGGACATCCTCGAGTTTGAAAGCTTCCTTTCAAAGTTTTGATGCCGCACTTTGGGATTTGAACATTTTCGTGTCTAATTCCTAATGGAACCGTACTAGTCCTATATGAAATAGAAGTCTCGTGAAGCGGTACTTGGCCATAGGATGTGGCAATAGTTCGTCTTCCACGGTCGGATCTATTGTAGGGCTGTTGTCTCCTTGTTCATTACCATAGCGTGCACATAGTTGTTGCATTGGTATGAGAGAGGGTTCTGAGGAATCTCTGCAGATGGAGTGGGTATGACGGAAGTAGGATGAACTCTTGTTAGATGATGGAGAGGAAGTTTGTCGTGCAATCGTAGTTCCTATGACTTCTTCGACAAGGGTAGAAGTTTAAAAAGATCCCGGAGGTGAAGGATGGAGGAATGATCCGGGAGCGATTGGTAAGAACTTGAAGGGACGATCAATAAAGTCTCATGAAGAAACATCTTCCGGTGATCGTCTAAGCACGTTGACTCCTCTTTCTGGGTGAAAGCAAGTCTCTCCAGTCTTCAAGAGGTAAGGGCATAAGGGGCAACGAAGTTGGAACAGATATCCAGGAAGGGAAATGATCTCGTTGATTTGTGCAACAAGAGGAGGATGGAGAAGGGAATCTCGTTCTTCTGGGATAGGTGTGGTGGATTCTGAAATCTCCAGTAGTGGTTCAATGTGAAGCACAACGGTAAGAGAGATTCGATTGCCATTCACAGCTATAACATAGAGAAGTCGGAATCTGCGGAGTATCTGACGGATAACCAACTCTCCAGAAGGAACAGTGAACTCTAAAAGTTCATCTTCTCCAGTAACCCGAAAGGGTCTTGCTCCAAAAGCAATTGTCATGGCCGCAATGACCATAGACAAAGCCAGCGTTAATCCAGTAACCATCCAAGAACCATAACGCGTGAAGATAACGGGCATCGGTGTTAACGTATGACGGACTGTCTTCAGGCGGGGCTCATAACCTATCGGGAATACAACCCCGATAGCGCAGGAACACGAAGGGATGAGTAGTCTTGTGGGAGGCTCACTAGACAGGTTTTTGATAGATGGTAACGAAGGATTGAAGTGGTTCAAGTATAAGCAGAGAGGCTTAGGAGTGAACCAAGTGAATGAACAATGTAGGTTCAATAGAACTACATGGGGGAATGTTCAATTAGAGATATAGGCTATAAGGCCTATCTTATATAGTATCTAGTACTGTTTGTACGTATAGATACTAAACTCTAATATCATAACTGTATAGTATGATAAGAGATAAGAGGGGAATCAGCCATAGGCTGATAATAAAGGCTGTATCAGCTATCGTGCTGATAAGCGTATGATGTCATGATAAGAGATAAGAAATGACATCATAAGTCTAGACCATAAGATAAGGAATAGCTTATCTTGATAAGGTGAGTAATATGAATAGCGTAAAGATAAGGTCATAGACCGCTCTAGAATCTGGTATCAGGATAAGAAACTGAATATGAAATACCAGGATTCTCAACACAAACATGCTCATATTCATCAATGAGGCTGCTATGGATAAACGAATTCTCTACATGCTTCATGTCGACATAGATCTTTGTTGTCCCTGGATTCCCGGCATGTATTTTCTTTACCACCTCCGCATAATCAGCCTTGTTGTCAACGTCTATAGCATCATTGACACGTTGGCTAAAGTATGTCGTGACCAGGTCGAAATCAGCAAAAGTGGGGGGGAAATAGCATACTGACCTTTTGGCTTTCGGAGGCACGAACTTGAAAGGGAAATGTTTCTTCTCAGAGACTTTGAAGTGGCCATGGCCATGCTTCTCAAGAATGCTCTGTAAAAAATCAATATAGTTGTTCTCATCGATACGAAAGACAAGCTCCTTCATCATGGTGGATTTCTCCTCCTTCACAGTCTTACTCTTGTTTTTTTTCGAAACATAGACAGTGAGAACAACTGCAAATGAGTTAGCCTTCTCTGAGGGACAAGTAGGAGACGGTGAGGACATGGTGAACCGTGGCAGGGCAGAAAACACATTGGAGCACGCTCACTCAAGCTCAGAGTCTGAAAAGGACTCTCGGAGTCCTTGTTCGGCTACTAGGCGAACATCAAAATCGAAATGATTTTCCACAGAATAATGAAAAGTGCTGTAAGTATCTATAACCCGGGAAATTTACATGGCTGTGCTGTAAATGTGTAAATGGGGCGCACCTCGGAGAATCCCGGATTGCACTGCCACAAGTGCCAAAGGTGGGTCGAGTGACGGATGGTCACTGGTGAAGGTCGAATGGGACGGCACATTCCCCCCGAAAAAACGCGGTGTGGGAGGGAACTGTTGTGAGGGTCAATGGCACGACGGGCAAAAAAAAAAAAAGCAAGGCGAGACCGTCCGCGTGGAGGGATCGAGGGCCGGGTCGCGAAGGTCGATGACACGGTGAACAAAAAAGATATGGGTGAGCCCGTTCGTGCGGGGGAATATGAATGTTCGCAAGGCCCGGCGATGTTGTACGTGCCGCCGTGCATGCTTTGTGCGGCTTGGCTTCCGCCGATCGATATGGAAGCTCTGAGTGGTGTTCTGCCAGTGGACGATGTGCTGCCAGTGGAGATTGACAGGAAGGTAATGCCGAGTGAGACTGTCCGCGTGGGGGAATATATAGGCAAATGCCCCAGGACACAGCGATCTTGCATGACTCGGAGCTGCGTGTATTCAAGCTTGGCCTGCAACTCCAATGAGCTGTCGTCAATGCCAATCAACAGCAAAACACTTAACACTTGGCGAAAGCCCTCTTTCTTTATCCGTCACGTCCACCCGGTAGTGATGCTCGAACTGTTCGTCTGACATCCCGAACACGTCAATCCTCTACCGTTTGATGGACACACCATCCATCCCGCCCTCACTGTAGATGAACTGGATGTGATCTCCGACTCAGGAGGGCGTTGCGCACACACCATCATAGCAAACCGTGACAACCTCCGACTCGGACTCCTTCGAGTTGACAGACATCATTCAAGTTGGAGATAACCAGTCTCAGCCATCTTGACAGCCATGTCAATCGGAGAACTCTTGAGGTGTCAGCCCTCTCAAGTAGGACTTGGAATTCTCCAACCCTCTTGCTTCACTGGCAGGGCTAAAGTCGTCCTTCGTGAGGTGTGGCAAGGTTCGATGCCGGAATCCGAATGGTATAGTACAGGGTTCTTCCACACTCTGAGCCTGATGTCAGATGTTGATGTAGGAACCTTTTGACCTGGCAGTGACCAGAGTCATCAAGGGCGTGGCTCGGCTCTTGCTCGACCATGCTCCGAGTCTCGAATGATGCTCGAATGGTTGTTCCCAGCATGGGCTTGAGCCAGTCATGGTAAGCTCTCCGCAACCTGTTGTTTCTTCTCCCCGATACGTTGGGTAATGTAACTCGTGACATAGGGTACTGGTGACAAAGTAGGCAAGTGGCAACAAATGAGGTGGGATAGATTGGAGTGAAGCATGGTAGGGTACTAACCGACAAACCCTTGTATGTGAAGTTGAAGGAGAGCCGTGCCGATGGGTGAATGAATGCCAGTGTGCGATGGGACTCTGAGTCTGATGAACCACAAACCGAACCGAGAATCAGTGTGACGAAGTGGGCAAGGGGGTGAATAATACCGAAATATGGTCGCTTGGGGGAACTATCTAGATTCGGACTATAATACTGGGACCTTGCAGGTGATTCGGATGCCATCCTATTAAGTACAATTGGAGTGAAGAGTGAAAACTCGTTTGCCAGTGATGGCAGGAGTTTTCAAAAGGGTTTGGCAACTTGAAGTTTGTGCCCTGCCTTTGTACGGTGGTGGGAGCCTGAGGGCACAGCACGAGTGGCACAGAATGAGAAACTTGAATCTGAGATGCATGAAAACAACGCCTTCCTAGCAGGACTCGGATCCGTACCATTAGTTGAAAGACTATATGTGTTGATCGACTTGACTGCCAGTGCGTGTTTTGCCAGTGACCGTGAAGTGGGCCAGCCAAAGTGACGATGGGTGCCAGTCATGGTGGTCGGAGATGGAATCGTTAGGGGTGACAGAGGCGACAATCACAAGAGGTGGAAGACGATGGATGAAAGCACGCACAGACCACCAGATTTACAAAAAATTTACCAAATTTATGGTAAACTTCGTGCTGTCTGCCACTTAGCTCACTTTACCCGCCATTTTTTCACTTTACCCAACTTTACAACTCATTCGACCTCTCCATGCGTACAACATTGAGTTTTCCCTCTCATTTTTTTTTCCCGAACACAAGGATGCTGTTTGAACCCTGCTATTCTATTCTATTCTATTCTGCTTGTTCTAAGCTTTCTCCTCCTCACTCCTGGCCCAATGACCCCAGTGTCTGCGACGGCCCAACACAACAACTTCCTTATTCGGATACATTATGTAAGCCCTCAGTCGTGTTGCCAGCGTGCCCTTGTCCTTCAACAATGACATGCTCACTGCTCACACAGTTTTTTTAATAGGAGCAGGAGCTATGCATCATGGGCCTCAACATTGGCCCTTTTGCTGTTGGAAATGTCAATTCCATGATCTGAACACTATTGTGGTAGCATTTCTTTGTTCGCTCGGGCAGTACTTACTCATGCATTCTATAATGACGGTCGCCCTCTTTCCGGCTACAACATTTGTCCAGTGAATGGAGGCATGCAAATATTTGTCCAGACTTTTTTGCGGGACAGAGATGACTTGCATGCCCCCAGTTTTGTGGCTGTGCATCGATCATTGGGCACGTCATACTGCTCCGACCCCCTTTTTCTCCTACTGACATCCATCAAGTTCAGCCATCATGGGTGTGGATGGACTATGGCCTGTGAGTTTGAGTGTTTGTGTGGTCCTGTTTGCTTTTATGCTGATGGTGCAACAGATTTTGTCTCGCGTGGCAGAAAAACGCTCACTCCTGGATTTTGCCATCAATGAAGGTTTTCAACCTGGGTTAGTACCCGGCAGCTTGAAACCGCTAAAGGTTGGTGTGGATGCGAGGTACAACGATGTGACTGCTCAGCAATTGTTTATTCTCATCGTCACTTGCATGCAGCACCTGGATGCACTCTGTGTGTCCTGTTGTCCAGAAATTCTGGTACCACCATGCTGGTGCAGGCCAGAATCCAGAGCTTTGCATGCTCTTTTACCGACTTGCGGCCATTTTGGCAATGCCAGTCCATGTTATCTTCATCTTCGATGGGCCCGAGCGGCCACAAGTGAAGCAGGGTAAACAAGCTCAAGGAAAATCACACTGGCTCACCTGCCAGTTCCGTGGTTTGCTCGATGCATTCGGATTTTGATGGCATGATGTGCGAAAGACCATCACTTTTATCATGCTAAGTTGAACTGAATGTCACAAAGGCTCCAGCTGAAGCAGAGGCAGAACTTGCAGTGCTGAGTCAGCGTGGCCTCATCGACGTCGTCCTGACAACAGACGTGGATGCCCTCGTCTTTGGTGCCACTTGTGTTGCATGCTGGTAGGATCCAAGTCTGTTCCTCTTGCCCTCTGTATGCTCATGAACATGATGTTCTGTTGAAGCTCCGAAAGCCCAGGCCACTTTGATAACCTCGAGATCTACCATAATCAAATGGTCTCTATCCGTTTGGGATTACCACATGCTGAGCGCATCCTGGTCGCACTCCTTGTCGGTGGTGACCACAGTGTAAGTCCCTGTTCACAGGGTTAGCATCTGCTTTGCCAATGATGATATGCAGGCTGGCCTCCCTGGCTGCAGGATCAATATAGCTCATGCCCTGACTTGCTACAAGCTCGGCACAGCCTTGTTGGATGCCTTTGCCATCATGGACATGCCGGCGCTGATGCAATTTCTCGTGCATTGGTGCAATGATCTGCAACTCATCCTGAGCTCAGATCCTGATGGTTTCCTGGACCGGCGGTATCCGAAGCTCGCTGGCACAATCCCGGACATGTTTCCCAGCTACAAAGATTTAGAATA
>JBBPQL010001194.1:0-11982 GCA_038092515.1 Boletus subparvulus | reverse complement strand
CCGTCTCGTTCACGCTAACGCGGCCTAGGTGTGGGCACTGCAAGAAACTGGCTCCCGCATGGACACAGCTTGGTCGACGCATGCAACACAAGCTCAACGTGGCCGAAGTGGACTGTGAACGGCACAAGGCGCTTTGCACGAGCCAGGGCGTCACTGGGTTCCCCATGATGTTCTACTACGCCCAGGGTGCAAAGACCGAATACTCGGGCGGACGGTCCTACGACCAGCTCGTCTCCTTTGCCCACAAGGCTTCTAACCCGTGCGCTCCACGCTCGCCGTCCTCGTCGTGCGACTCATCCCTCGTTTAGAACGATGCAAGTGATCGACGCCCCGGAGCTAGAACAGGTCGTGCGTGACAACCCCGTCCTGTATCTCTTGCTCCACGACGCTTCCGACCCCCGAGTCGTGGTATGTGTTCCGTGTCTCTTTTGGACTTTGCCCCTGATGCGCCCACAGAACGACGTCGCCAAGAGCGCACAGATCCTCTTGGGCTCCCCGCCCGTCTACGTCTCCACGTCCCCAGAGCTCTTCCGCAAATACAATGTCCCATCCAACACGCCCTCGGCGCTCCTCGCGTTCAAAGACAAGGACGCGCGGGAACCCGTTGCCGTCTCTGATCCCTCGTCGCAACCCCCCGACGCGCTCGCCGCATGGTTGAAAACGCACCGCTTCCCGTCGTCCTTGGAGCTCTCCAAGGACGTGTTCCAGCAGGTCATGTACGCCCCGCACAAGCCCCTCGTCCTCATCGTCGCCACGCCACAAGACCAACAAGCTGCCGTCTCCGACAAGCTCCACGAGATCGCCCAAAAATGGCGGTTGCGCGCGCGGGGCAACGGAGGCGTGGGCGCGGGCGCGCGGGACGTGGTGTTTACGTGGATGGACGCGGGCCAGTGGGGAAAGTGGATGAAGGACATGTATGGGATCAAGGCGGGGACGGAGGAGCCCGTGGTCGTCGTGGCTGATCACGAGGTTGGTCGTTGTTCGTGCTTGTGCTAATTTTCACTGACTTCCCAAACACACAGCGTCTGGTGTATTACGACAAGGACGGCTCCGGACGCGCCATCTTGCTCAACTCGGTGAGCGTCGCCTCGGCGCTCGAGGCGATCCTCCATGGTACCGCCCGCCCGAAGCAGTCGCGAGGCATGCTCGAGCGGTCCGTGCACGTGCGTCGTTTCCTTGCGTGTTGCGTTTCGTGTTCGCTGACCGTTTCCATCGGCGATTGCCCCTACGAACAGGCCCTCAATGCGACGCTCATCCAACTCGGGGAAGCAGTCGCTGCACATCCGTACATGACCGCCCTCGCCATCCTCGGCCTCCTCGGCGCCGTGGTGATGGCGCTCCGCAGTGTGTTTTCGGACGAGTCTGCGGACTGGACGGACAAGCGGTACGCCAAGGGTGATCGTCTAGATTGATCTGGGGGGAGACTGCTGTATCTAGGATTCGATCTAACGCGTCGATAATCACATTCGTATGAACCGCCCTATGGCGTTCAGCATAGCTAAGTAGTTATACTTGGGTATGATACAAAAAAGGGGCAACGTAAATTCTACAATGAGTCAGCGTACGGCGTGTCGTGCACGGTATAAGTATCAGCAACAGTTTTAGAGCACATTATATGACTGGATAGATAGCTTTTTTTTGTGGACTGCCCGAGTTTTAGCACGTGGGTGGGTTTGTGCGCGTTTTTCTAAATGGCGTGTTGATGATGCATGACAAGTACGGGCGAATGCGTGATGGGGGATCGCGTGCAAGGTGCGGTGATGCGAATGAGCAGATGCTGATGCTGTGTGAAAGAGCAAGGATCAAGGCGAAGAAGAAGAAGGCGACTCGGGCTGCGACGACTGGCCCCAAGGTGCCACCGCGTCGTCGAGCATGATGCCTCGTATCCGGTTATACACCGCTTCGGGAAAGTGTCTAAAAGAGCAGGTCAAGACCCCAATTTCTCTCCTGAAGCCCACAGACGTACCGTTCCTTTAACCGTTCGAGGAGCGCGATCGCGCGCTCACGGTCGCCGTTGCCCAGTTCTGCGCGGAACATGGCTTCCCACGTCGAAGGCTAGACAACAAGGCGATCAGCAACAGCACATGCCTACGCGGACGCGCTCACCTCTCTGTACGACACCGAGTCTCGCGATACCGGAGGCGTCGACGGCGCGGAAGAAGACTCGTGTGGGACGTGGTTGCCCGGCGCGGCGACGCCGCTAGCGGGATCTGCCAAGCTCTCGAAAATGGCGCGCGCCTGCTCGATCGCACCGTCGGCTGCATATCCCTTGATCAACAGGTTCGCAATGTACGCCGTCATGTGTACGCCCGACGCCTGCAGCCGAGCGAGGTACTTCTGTGCGAGATCCATCCGCTTGCGCGTCACGAGCACGTTGATCAGGGACTCGTAGGAGACGGCGTCGGGAAGGGGAGTAGGACCACGCTGGGAAGAAGGGTGAGAGGAGATGGATTCGAAAACACTGATAGCCTTGTCAACGTCCTTCATGACACAGCCGTATGCGTTGATGAGCGCCGCCCAGTGGGTGCCTTGAAGACGGACATGTGGGTTCGACTCGACACGCTTAAAGGTCGCCTCCATAGCGGCCACATCGACGGGCTCGATGGTTCCGTATGCATCAATGAGGAGCTACAAACCGTTTAAGACCGGTCGAATGGAGAAAAATAGAGCAGCTTACCTTGTACGTGTGCGCCGAAGGTTGGACTTTGGCCTCGGTCATCTTGTTCAGGTAGAACAACACCTTTTCCCTATCCGGCTTTGTATGCGTGTACAGTTGCATCATCGTGTTGTAGGGCGGAATGCGAGGCTTGAAGTTGTGCTGACTTGCCATTTCCGTAAACAGCTGTTCGGCGGCCACGGCGTCGCCAACCCTCGCGCATGCCGCAATGACAGCACCATACGTGATCGACGAGGGACGCAGCGACGTATTGGCCTTCATCTGTTGGAAGAGCTCGAGCGCAAAGTCTGCCTTGCGCGCCTTGGCAAGCTTGGAGATGATCGTGTTATAGAGGTACACGTTGGGCTTCGTCCCAAGCATCTGACATTCCGCAAAGAGAGCCATCGCATTGGAGGTATCGTCCGTGGTATCCTTGACGCACTCAATCAACGACCCATATGCGTCGGGGGAGGGAACACCACCCGCAGAGGTTATCCGGCTCCGGTGCGCAAACGCAGCGTCCATGTCACCCCCGTGAGCGTAGGCAATGATCATGTTATCTTCGATCTGGAACCACGCCTGGGATTGCCAGGTGGGGCTTTGGGCTACAAAGGGCGAGAAGAGAACCTGCTGAGCGATGGAATATACCGATTGCGCTGCGGTGATGTTGCCTGCGCGTCCAAGCCCATTGATCAACCTACCCAGCGTGGCTGGGTGAGGATAACGAGGCGATTTCGCGGAAATGGCTGCTTGGAGAGCATTGTAACTGTCGTGGACCGTGACCGATGGGTGCGAAGGGAACCACTGGTCCATCTGTCGACTGAGTTCCACATCGATGAAGACCTGTGCCGCAGGTGGCTGAAATTCAGCGGAAGGCAAAGGTGGCGTAGGGGCACGAGGGACATCGCTCTCCTCATTCGTCCGTTCGGCGAGGGGGATCCTGAGACGGTTGAAAGACCATGTAAGACCATCCAAAAACCGAGAAACCTCTCGCTCGCCACAATTGGCGTACAGAGCCTCCGTCAAAGCAACCTGCACCTTGCTGGACACCAGTCGGAAATCAACACCCGCATCGCTCATAGCTTGCAGCAGTGGCATCAGGCCAATGTATGCATGATCCGCGGACTCCGAATTAGAAGGGTTCACAGGTAGCGAGAGTGCACACAGAACAATTGTCTCTAGATCTGAGACAGAAGTAAGTTTCTGAGGAGCAGATATATAGGCGTGGAGAAGAGGACGGGCAATAGAGGGTGTGGAAGGCGAACCAAGCCACGCGACGAGTGGAATCATGGGCAGCATTTCCTTGAGAGCGAGAGTGGCCGAACAAGTAGTTGCAACCGTGTCCAAATAGCCAGAGAGTATCTTTGTCACTGTCGCCTTGTACTTGGCAAGGTTCCTACCAGGCTTGACTGACAAAAGTTGGTCGGCAATCCTACGGAGGTGTCTAGCGATAAAGTTGGCAGAGTGCCTCGCTTCTTCCATCATCGCCTCAGAGTGATAACGTGATTTAGCATACTCGTCGAGCACACGGAAATTCGATTCGAGAACCATGAGCGTATCCGAGACCTTGACACTCAAATGATCTGTTGGGGCACAGTCGATGAGGATATCGTATAGCCTGTTGAGGTCCACAAGGTAAGCACTCTGCTTAGGCGACATCTCCGCAAGGGCATCGAGCATGATACCCCAGCAAATCTGATCAGGGCGAGAGGGGTTTTGAGTGGGCTCGTCGTTGTGGCTGGATGCGGCAGGTTGCTGGAGAAGACGGTCGAACCAAGACAATGCGGTTTTGATGTCAGGTTTGGGTGGACTGTGGGCAACATCTGAGGAAGAAGGGTTGCAGAAGCCATTGATAATCGTCGTGAATGTGGACGAAGCTGGCGATGGAATTGACGCGAGGTCGCCTGATACGCGTGTCAGCATACAGCTACATGATCATTGCGAGCATTACCTTTCTCGGGGTTGCCGCTGTCCATCATCGTCTCGAGCAGACGAAGTGCGCCGGCTGGTTGCCCAGCCTTGAAATAACCCTGTATCATCTTGTTCCAAATTCTGAGCTGAATCGGGAACTGTCGCTCGACCCCCATGACCAAACCGCGTGTACCTAGATCTCGGAACTCTTTAAAGACCTCCTTGGCACCCGTAAGATCACCCGCGTTGACGTAGGTGGACAGTAGGTAATAGAACATGAGATCTGTAGGAGGGGGTCGAGACCGGGCCTCGAGTTGCGCATATACGCGGATGGCAGCGTCAATGTTGGCGTGAGCTGCACAAGAGCGGAGGAGACCGTGGTAAACGTTGATCGGGAGATGCGCAGCCAATGGTTTCGCGGTTGCGGCAGAGTCGGACGTCGGCTGAGGAACGGCGGCACAAGCGGCATCAAAGATGCGCATGGCAGTCGCAAAATTGTCCTCTGCGAGCAGCGTGACTTTGTGGGTCTCGTCGACGTTGGCTTCCTCGCCTGCAACGTCGTCGAGGTCCCCGATGGCAGTCAAATGGCGTCGCTTGGTACGGTACGAGAGCACGTCGAGGGACTTTTGGACCTCGCGGTCCCTGTCTGTGAGCCCTACAATCGCGTTGACGAATGTGCCGAGGTTAGGCGTTATGCCACGCTGGAGGAGGGCATTATAAAGCTCTGGGATGAGGGTTGCGCCTGATGCCGAAGCGAGGGCAACGAGGGCGCGGAGGGCATGGTTAAAGTCGAGGAGGGTAGGGTCGGGGTAAGACAGCGAAGGTTCTTGGGAGGGATCAATCAGCCAGCGGACGTGTTGCAAGACGGTAGGCGTGTCCTTGGCGTCTTCGAGCGCGAGGGAAAACGGGGACCACGGGATGACAGGACGTGGTTCCTGTTCGGGAGTGATATCGGTCTGGTGATCTTTGTTTGCGGCGGCGGCGTGACGTTCGCGCAGCTGCATCTGGACAGTGTGCAAGACACCGGCCCCAATGGGGTCGTGGTCATTGGGGAGAGAAAAAGAATGGCGACGTGCAAGTGTGCGGCGTGCAGAGCGGGAGGTGACAAAGGATGGCTTGATTTCTTCCTTGTCGTCGTCTGCTTTGGTGGCGCCGTCTTGGGTCGCCGAAGAGTTGGCCTGGGTGATGGCACGGCCGGCGCCCTGTTGTGAGGTGAGCAGTGTCCACGTCGCTGACTATGACACGTACGGTGTAGCCCTTGTAGAACTTGCCCCCGGCGTGGAACTTGGCGCCGCCTGGACCTGCGCCGGTCCCTGCGCTGCCCCAAGAGGAACCAGCACCTGCAGGACCGGACTGGAGCGCATTTCTGAGTGCACCGGACTGGCCCTGTGCGAGTGCGACTACACGCGAGGTGTGCAGGATGAGGTGGTTCGCGACTTTTGGAAGCATCGTCGCGATTACAAGCTAGTAGTGTACTATGGTGGACGCCACGACGAGAATGAAGGTAGAAAGCAAAGTGACTCGCGCGCAATAAATGACTCGGGTAAAACCGGGTCGAGATGCCGGGCGTCGACGCAATCACCCTCATCCCGGCAAATTAAACGCCACCGCCCGCGACGACCGCTCCTCGATGCCTGGAGGTGCTTAGATAATAGAGTAGAGCGAGATTAGATGTGGATCGTGAGCTCAGAGAATAGGTTTGACCCCTAGACTACCGCCAGTCTTATATACGGGGACCGCACTTTTGTATTCAGCTTGCTAGGCCGAGTGCGGCTTGCCAATCGTATTAGCTAATCCAACAGTAAGTATCGGACGCCACGGCGACGAAATGGGAGTGAGGGCAAAACCGGGTCGAGATGCCGGCCATCACAACATTGATGGGACTCGCCGCCAATCACCTTCGTCAATCTCATCCCACGTATGCTCTTCAGCCTCGGCCTCGGCGTCCTCCCCGGCCGGCAAACCAAACGACACCGCCCGCAACGGCCGCACGACCACCCGTTCGCTGTCCCACGACTCCACACGCGCGACGGTGAGCACGTTTTCGGGCGTATAGCTCATCGGGTCGATGCCCAGCGCCTGCAACACATCAGCCAGTCGACCCACGCACCCACGACAGTCTTACCTTGTACCCAATGGTCATCCCTACCTCCAGCTTCTCGCGCGTCGGCTTTTCCAGCGTAGCCCAGTGCTTGTTCGCCGTCGCCTCCAGCCTGTGAATGTCCACCTCCGATTCAGCATCCGGCACTGCGCCGTAGTCGAGCGATATCTCTTCTGGCACGGCCTCACACTGCCCCTCGAGCGCGTCTCCGTACTTGATACGCATCTTCGTTCCTCTGTGCAAGCCAGCCTCGACATACACGCTCGTCACAAACAGGTTCGGGGGTAGCGAGGAACGTGTCGATGGCGGGATCAAACGAGGCGGTGCTGGAGGCGCGTCCTGATCCCCAAATATAATCTTTGGTGCAAGCGGTCTGCCCATGAGTGACTTGAAGTTCTTTGCCTTGTTCTTGTTGCGGAGCGAGAGCGACAAGAGGGCGGGCGCGCCACCGGCCTCTGCCACGGCGGCGTTTGCGCCCGACACCGGTCCGCCCAAAGACACGTCGCCAGCCTCGCGCTCGTGTATTCGCCTGAGTCGTCGTCGTAGATTCCGTGATCGTGTTTGCGGTTTACCATACCCAGGAGGGACAAACGTCGAACTATGTAGTAAAGATGTCAGTACCCCAGGTTGACGGGAGAACTGGACGTACGGGTGTACGGACGGTTCAACGCGCTCTCTTACGTCCGCTTTCTGCAGAGAACGCGAGGACTCGTCCGAGTCTGACGTTGATTCGGAATCGGAAGTCTCTGATTCTTCGGACGTTGACGTTGACACAGAGGTGGAGGAGCCTGTGTCAGGCTCGGAGCTGGACGAACTCGACATGGACGAACTCGACATGCGTCGCTTCCGCTTGCGCGAGGCCGCAGGTTCGAGACGTATTTTTTGTGCAACCGCCTGCCCGAGGCGTGCGGTCGCGTCCTCGGGCGGGTCGCGTATGTCTACGCTGTATGCCAGTGAGCTTGGTGCAGAATGCGCCGTAAAGACTCACCAAACGAGATCGCCGTCTCTCACGACGGTGAGCTCGCAAGCGTCGAGCAGCTCAAAGCCATCGATGGAGAGGTGCAAGGAAGAGGGAGAGACGGCACGAAAGGCGGGGAGGGACGTACAGAGGAGAGACTTGAAGGAGGAGACGGTTGCATGACCCTGAGGCGCGAGAGGGAACCATGCTCTGACTGCAGGCAGCGGAGGATTCGCTGATATTCTGACCCGCATCTCACAGTGGAAGTTGTGGTCAAACACACATAAATTCATGCAATTGTACTAGGCTATGCTACTCAGAGTACCAGATCGTGGATCACTGTGAAGAAAAAAGACATGCTGGGTACTGCACGTTCAAAACTGTGAAACATACCTTGATAAACTTTGCCATGAATTTTCTGGGTAGATGACAATCAGGCAACGACACATCGGAAAGGAGGCGTACGCACTTGTGGAACTCGGTCCGGAGGAGATCGTTGACGAACTGGCCAGACTTGTCCTTTTGGTTCATAGCCTGGTTCTTGAATATGAGGTCTAGAATGCCTCATGAAATCCTTCTCTCATAGCAGTCGCGAAATACCTACCGTCGTCCCATCTTTTCTTGACCGAGAACGTCCCGGGAACGGTCGTGTTTAGGCCGGGCGATTGACCTAGCTGGGCAGCCTGCGACGCCAGCTGTTCGCGTTCTTGACGCGCCTGCTCCTCCGCACGTTCGCGCTTGATCTTTTCGAGCTCGCGGAGCAGCTCGTCCGTATCGTCCTCGTCCTCCGACTCCTCCTCGCTCTCCTCGTTCGTCTCTATGCGCTCGTCGTCGTCGTCGTCATCCCTGTCTAGCTCAAGCGCCTCCTGCAAGAGCTTTCTCCGCTTGAGCGTGTCCTCGTCCTCGGCCCCGCTCGTGATCGCGACGGGCGGTCTCCCCTCCGCCTTGCGCTTCTTGTTCTGCGCCTCTTCTTCCGCGGCGAGCAGGTCCGCCCGGAGGTCCCGCCGCGCGACCTCGCCCGTCGACGTCTGCCCTGGCTGTCTGTCTCGCCGGGTCAGTGCGTGCTGCGCGCGCGTGGAGAGGACGTACCGAAACTTGAGCTTGGTGTGCGCGGCCATGTCGCGCACCGAGAACTGTCTCGAGCCGCCCTTGACATCTCGTGCTTGAGCGGGGTCCCATGTCGGTCGGTGGGCGGTGGACATGGTGTTAGTTGTAGTTTCGCACGGTCATTGAGCCACGTCAAAATTTGGCCACGTCTCTTCTTGACATACATTGTGCGGGGACGCCATGGCCAACTACCACTATGACGAGGCTGGCAATATGGCCGCCTACTTTCTCATTTCTGTCCTCGCCATCGTCCTCGTCCCCCTCACCCTCGGCGCCGCAGCCCGCATATCCGCAAGCGAGTCCTTGCTGCCCTCGTCCGAACCACACGCTGACCACCCCACAGAACGCCCCGAAGAGCGCGTCCGTGGCTGTCAGTGCACGCCCTGCCTCGATCGCAGAAAACAGGTCCTCGCGAAAAGCATATTCAATCCCAGGCTCACCACGAGGTCCGTTTTTTCACAGTCCTCCCGACGCATCGCTCACGTTTCTGCTCCAGAACGGCCGTCCTCCTCATCGGCTGGTCGGTCGTCGCTTTCCTGGTCAGCAGAGTGCGCAACGCCGAGTCGGACAACAAGGTGTATAACCCGTATGAAATATTGGGCATTTCCGCCGTACGTGCTGTATCCCCCGCGCGACGCACGGCGCTCATCCATTCGCATAGGGTACCACGGAGAAGGAAATCAAGTCTCTTTTCAAGAAGCTCTCCAAAATATAGTGCGTATCATCGTGTATGCTGGGCGCGCCCTGACCACGTGTCCAGCCACCCAGACAAGGTGAAGGCGACAGTCAACGACACCGTCGAGCAAATCGCCAATCGCTTCGTAGAAATTACAAAGGCATACAAATCGTGAGTACTACCTCTCATTGCTCTCCTAGCACTCATCCGCAGGCTAGTCTGACAGACGAGACGATCCGCCGCAACTATGAGCTGTATGGTCACCCCGACGGCAGGCAAGAAGTCTCCATGGGTATCGCGCTGCCTTCATGGATCGTCGAGGGCAAGAATAACATCTGGGTCTTGGGAGTATACGCCGTCCTCATCGGTGGTCTTCTTCCTGCCATGGTCGGACGCTGGTGGTTCGGCAGCAGAGGAACGACCAAGGACGGTATCGAGGCAAGGACCGCAGAGGGCTTCTGGAAGGGCATCGAGGAAACAAGTGGAATCAGCGACATTGTCAAGGTGGCCGGCAGCGCTTTCAGGCACGAGTCGCAGGCCAAGAATGCCGGTGATTTGAGCAAGGTAGAGAAAGAGATCGAGAGGAGAGCGGGTGACGAGTGGAAGGAGATGAGCAAGGCCGTCGCGGGCGATGAAAAGGCCCGGCGAGCGCTGGCGTTGCTCTACGCTCACTTTTTGCGGTTAGATCTGGGCTCGAAAGCCCTGGAACGAGGTAGGCATCCTGTTGCACTTGCGTCGCGAATGGGTCTCATGAGAGTTAGAACAATCGTCGTTGCTCCTTCGAACGCCCGTACTACTAAACGCCTTTTTGAACATTGCGTCTGCTCGGAGCTGGCTCGCACCGACCCTCGGTGTCATGCGCCTCCATGCATACCTCGTGCAGGCGTTGGTCCCCGGCAAGGCCACTCCCGTACAAGCCCAGCTGCCTGGATTCGATGGTGCCACCCCGAGTTCCGGAAAGCAAGACCTTGCCACATTTGTGCGCGACTTGAAGGAGAGTGGGGATGAACGTGCGCTGGAAGCTAACAAGGCGCTCGACAGCTGGGCCACTCTGGAGATTGTCGACATGGGATTCAAAGGTACGTGTAACACGGTTCTAGTCATGCGCGCGTCGAGGTGAACACCGTGTCAAGTGATTGGTGAACGTCTGGTCACGCCGTCGGCCATCGTATTCCTGTTGGTCAAGTTGCGTGTCAAGGAGCCTGGCACGTCCTCGCCATCTGATACCAAGTCACCCGACGAGCTCGACGAAAAGTTTTTGACTACCCGTGGCGATGCGGAGGAACTCGAAGGGAGCGGGGCCGGATACGCACATGCTCCCTATTGGCCTGGGGTGCGTCTATACCATCGAACTCTGTATGTATCTGACGTCTAGCAGCTCCGCAAGCCTGGATGGTGGCTCGTTCTCGCGGACGATAAATCGAACCGGATCGTCGTTCCGCCTGTCAAGATCAGCGACGTGCCTCGTTCCGACGCGTCGAAGGAGCAGAATTACAGGCGCTACAAGCTCCAGTTCCAGGCCCCGCCCAACGTGGGGGTGTTTACGTGGAAGGTGTATTTCGTGAGCGACACGATCGTCGGGGAGGAGACGTGTCGACCGATCACGGTGGGTGTTGTCGTCGGCAGCGTGGACGAGACTGACTGTGAGGCATGCAGCTCAAGATCGACGACGTGTCTGCGCTCGCGGCGGAGGAGCAGACGGTGGAGGACGAGATTTCGGATCCTGACGAGGATTCGCTGGCGGGACAGATGGCGGCGATGCGGGGTGGGCGGGTGAAGAAGGCTGCGGCTGTCGAGGAGGAGAGCGAGGAGGAGAGCGAGGAGGACGAGGAGTCGGACGGCGGGGACGATAGCAGTGACAGTGATTAGCTATTATATTGTGACCCAATACCAGTGCCACCTTGACCACTACCATGTCCAAGTTCAACTGGGTCGCTGCAAAGGCCGCCAAAGCCGCTGGTCCCCGCGCGCCCGGCTCCAAGACCGTCCCCGAGCCAAAGTCGCCCGACTGTCTGCTCGGCCTCTCCTTTGTCTTCACCGGCGAGCTCGCCTCCTTCTCCCGCGACGAGGCCATCGACCTCGCAAAGCGCCATGGCGGGTAAGTCGCCCCGCCCTCCGTCACTCCCTCGCTCACCACATCCACAGCCGCGTCACCCTCCAGCCGTCCTCCAAGACGTCCTACGTCGTCCTCGGCGACAATGCCGGCCCGTCCAAGCTCGCCGCGATCAAGAAGCACGGCCTCAAAACACTCTCGGAAGACGACTTTCTCGCCCTCATCGGGACGCGCGTGGCC
Organism: Boletus subparvulus; assembly: GCA_038092515.1. Classification (NCBI taxonomy): domain Eukaryota; kingdom Fungi; phylum Basidiomycota; class Agaricomycetes; order Boletales; family Boletaceae; genus Boletus; species Boletus subparvulus. The sequence continues at coordinate 280 of JBBPQL010001194.1, read as the reverse complement.
CCCGGCGGTCCAGGCGGTCCCGCGCTCGACGACAAGACGCGCAAGAAGATGGACAAGGACGCCGAGGCGATCAAGACTGCCGCCAAGGCGCTTGAGAGCCGCGAGAAGCGGGACGCAAAGGACCGGGCCAAGGCTGGCGGGTGCGTGTTCTGCGCGTCTCGAGGTCCCTTTGTTGACGGTTCGCAGCGTCGCAGCGCCGGACTTGGCGTCGCAGTTGTGGACGACGCGGTATGCGCCTCGGACGCTCAAGGAGATTTGTGGGAACAAGGGTCAAGTAGAG
>JBBPQL010001193.1:0-11985 GCA_038092515.1 Boletus subparvulus | reverse complement strand
GCTGGCATACTGCCACTCACTCAGTCTTTTGGGCCGAGCGCGTGACCGTGCTTCAGTCTACCGGTTTGTCCCCATACTTTATGGTTCACGGCGTCGAGCCATTATTCCCTTTTGATCTCGCTGAAGCAACATTTCTTGTTCCTCCTCCAGATACCGAACCCCTCTCCTCATCCGGACTGATTGCTTGGAGAGCCCGACAGCTCCAAAAGCGTCAGGAGGACCTAGAGTCAATCCATGAGCGTGTCCTAAAGGCTCGGTTCGAGTCTGTCAAGCACTTCGAGGCCGCTTTCAAGAACTGGATCAAGGACTTTGACTTTCGGGCAGGCAGCCTGGTCTTAGTCCGAAATACCCGAATCAAGAAGGAGCTTAACCGAAAGACGAAGCCTTGGTACTTAGGTCCTATGGTGGTCCTTCGCTGGACTACTGGCGGGTCATACCTACAGGTGGAGTTGGACAGAGCGGTATCCAGATTGCGCTATGCCACCTTTCGGCTTATCCCCTACTATTCTCGCCTTTTATCTGTTATTCGTATCACTGAGCTCACAGATACGGATGACAAAAACCTGGATAAACTGGCAGGAGAAGACGTGGAAGAGCCCGACGAAGAAGACCGAGACTCTTATGAGTCAGACTAGTCCAGGCATACATCACCGAAGACCGACGCCCATAATTTTTCCTCATACTATAATCTCTGTTCCACCCCGGGATTAGACCGGTGACTCTCATCTACCTCCTATATCTCTCACTAAAAAACCGTCATCACAGACAGTCCGCGTCCCTTCTACTATATACCGAAAGCCAGACATCAAAATATCTTGTTTCTCCCTCTCATCTCCTACTCCATATGTCCCTCCGAAAACCCATACCGAACACCTTCCCTTTCTAATGCATGACGGGACACACACCCGTTTATACCTCATACATAGACCGAACATACCGAACACTGACACTTGGACCGAACGAAGACCGGTAGGCATAGAAGTGGAAAGCAGACCGATGAACACAAGACAGGCGGTGCCCCGCACACCAGACGTTGATTTCGTTTAACCTTGCTCATTCGACCCCCATTTTATGATGTTTCATCCCTTATTCCTCGTTTTTCTCTCTTTTTCTTTTTCGCACCAAAATACCGAAACCCGATCCATTTAAGTGTACTTTACAATTTTTTTACTCGGACTAAGCAGAGGACGGAGGGAAGAAAACTATCTACAGGTCCATGTCCTCGAGGGCCTCTACTATCTCGCTCACCTCCGACATCACCACCGCATGCTCAACCTCCAGCTCCTTCACCTTCACCTGGATCTGGAAGAGCCGGGAGTGGAGGTGGTTGAGACAGCACGCCAGCGCGTCCCGGGTTTTCCTTGCCTCCGACTTGCCACCAGTCTTCTTCCGCACTGCACGCGCCTTCCCCTTCGATTGGGCCGGGGTCATCTCCCCCTCAGCCTCACTCTCGTTGTCGACCTCGATGGGCGAGGGAGCCCTTTTGCTGGGGCCGGCCTTGGCCGACGGCCGAACTGTCCTCCCGCCTGTCGAACCGGTGAGTCAGGGAAACGAAGACCGAGAGTGCCAACTTACTTTTTGTTGTCTTGACGACGACCGCCACCGCCACCAAGCTCCCCGCTGCTTCGGTGGGCTTCCTCTGCCCGTGCCGTCCTTGCGCCAAGCTGCAGCGCAGCTTGGCTGACTTGCATCGGGTGCAAGCTGTGCCAGTCCCATACACGCATTCAGTGGCAACCCCCGCCTTCTTGCAGGTCTCGCATGCACCGCCGGCGCCGAGACTTTGCGCTTGATAGTGGCGGACTCGGCCGCCACACCCTCCTCATCCTCTTCCCGGACCCTCTGGACGCTCGTTAGTCCGGTTTGACAGACCGATGGTGTCGCTACTCACCTTGCATGCAGATGAGGCGACCGACACCACCTCGGACGATGCCCCCCTCGTCTCCGCGGCGGGTACCACCGCCTGCTCCACCTCCTCTACCTCCATCGCCGATGCCTGGGACGCCAGCCTCATCGCTGCCCTCCCCATCCATTCGGCCTGCACACGCTCGGCCTCCGCGACCACGACCGTGAATTGGTCGTCGATGTTGGTGTCGATGCCGAGCTTGTCGGCCTCCCGTCGGTGTCTCTCCCAAGCGTCCTACCCGAACTTTGCATCAGCTGCGGCTATCCTCGAATAACGGTTGGCTTACCATTGCCTTCCCGAACGCCTCCACCCAGATCTCCTGGTCCTTGGCCAGCTCATCCTTGTCATTGGGTACCGACCTTGTGAGTCCGTCGAGCCGCTCGGTGGCTTGACGGAAGCTGCGCCGAGCGTTGAGGTGCAGGAGGGAGCCCACGTCGGTCATGGCACGGAATTTGTCGAGCCGGGATTGGCATCATGGTCTGAAGTGGGCATTGGGGCTTTGCACCTATGGTACAGTGGGCACTGGGGGTTGTGCCTGTAGGATGGGAGGGGGTATAGCCATCATAGCATCCGTTGGTGAACATTGGGCATTGCGCCCATAGAATGGAAGGGGGGGCTGTGGCCATTGTGGCATCCATTGGTGGGCATTTGGGTATCATGCCTGTGGTGCAGTGGGCACTGGGCATTGCACCCATAGGATGGGAGGGGGCGATGGCCATCGTCACGTCCATTGGTGGGAATTGGGCATTGCCCTTGTGTTGCGCCCAGTGGTGAGGTGGGTGATGCGCAGTGTTGTGTGAGGCCATTGCGCTGGTGCTGAGGTGGACATTGTCACCCTTGTCTGGTTGTTCAATACTCGTATCTCCTGAGCTCGCAAGTAGCTGTGCCAAGAATCTCCAAGCAATGAGTAAGCTGCATCCTCGACCCATGTTGTTTGGTGAGTCGAAGCGAGACAAAGCTTCTCCCAGATCAGCGGGGGATACTCTCCGATCACAATATGTGACATGGCAAGCACGCCTCCAAAGTGAGGTTGTGATGTTGTCCTTGTTTGTGCAGGATCTCCAACATACCAACGTCCCGGGGAAGTACTGGTCCTGACTACTCGGGTCCAAAAGTCATTGGTCCTGAGTCCAATCCCAAGATCTCCGCGGTATCTACTGGCTTGGTTCCAGAGACCAAGCTGAGTTAGTCCATGTTTGTTGTTTTCAGGCAGTGCTTGTCCAGTAATTGTGCATGTGGGGCTAACAGAGCGAGCATGGTGTCGAACACCAACTTGAGAGTCCCTTGAGGATTGCAGGTCACTTCAAAGGTTCCTCTGTCATCCTCGGATTCCAAGAAGACACGGACATCCAAGGTGGCTGGAACGTTGGAGGCAGCCACCCGAGGGGGCAGCAATTGTGCTGCATGGTCTACAACCATGAACCTTGAAAGCTGTTCCAGGAAAATAAATGACACATCAGACACTCTGGCAAAAACAAATTGAAACATACAAACACAGAATCCAAGTATGTGTCACAATCTGAACAGTCCAGACACACGAGTGCTTGATGCACAAAGGATGGAAGAGGTGGTGCTGGCAGAGTGTGCACCTTCATGATTGAGCCCAACATTGGAAACAGCTTTGTGCACATCAAAAACTGAGCTGTCTTTGTTGTTGCCAAAATGTGGAGCGTTGATTGTGGGTGGTGTGATGTGGGAGAGGTGACAGATGTGAAAATTTCATATCTGTGGCTATGTTGATGGTTATTAATATTGATGGTTGTTTGGTCAAACTCAAATGTTGCTGGCATTCTTTTTACCAAGTGTTCAAAATGTGCCCTGAGCGCACCCCGAGCGCCTTGTCACCACCTGCACACACCAGCAGCTCACCACCCCCAGCCTCTTGACACTGCTGGCACCTGAAGAGTCATGATGACCTCGCCATCAGGGCAGGCTTTATGAATTGGGCACCTGGTTGAAAGAGGTGCGTGATGAATCGGGCACATGACGGTCTGACCACAGCACGTGCGCAACCTAAAGTAGATCTCAGGGTGGGAACAGGTATGTTTACGAGCTCGTCAGGAACATGGACACAGACACGGCCCAATTTTTTTGATCTACCCCTCTCCTCTGCTTACCACATATGTAGCTCAGTGAATGATCACAAAGGCTTTGTTACCCACACTCCTTCAAGGGCTTGGTCACCTGGGCTATCCTGAAACCATATGGTGGATGCCATCATGGAGGGCATGCTAGATGAAGGGCGTCAACTGGAGCAGCACAGCAGAGGAGAACATTTACATATCGTCTATTGGTGTACAAGAACAGCAAGTCTCATATCGGCCCCTAAACTACTCATGTTTACATGTCTTTTCTGTACCTTCTGATTGTCTTTTGTCACATTTCACACCTAAGGACGTTGCTTGTGCCTGGCAATGGCTGGCAGTTCAACTGATGAGCACCAGTTGTGTGGAAACACTGGCATGGATGAATAAGGCCCACCAAACATGACACACCATGACCAACAGTGATAACCAGAAATACACCTTGAATGGAGGTCGGATTGTCACATCATCACTAACACACATTGAGGGGTTTTAACTGCATCCACTACCATGTCACAGAACCTTTCAGACCATTCTGACGATTGTTTTCAGCTGTGCAATTTTGGCATCGAGGACCAAACCAATGCATCTTGTGCAGCATTAAACCAGGAGACCACCTCACCTTACAAGGAGAGATGCTGCTTCCCCCTCCTGACCAAAGTTTCACCATCTATTCCTTCAGTAAGTGCACAAACCGGTGTATATCCACTAAAGGCATGAAGTGCATCAGCAAAATGTCATGTCACATTTTTGGACCTCTGCCCACTTTCACCCACTTTGACCACTTTGACAAACTTTGACCACTTTTCAGTCTTTAGAAATCTTAAGTCAGATCTTGTTCCCCTTCTTTGAACATATGGAAAAAAAAGCAATATGCAAACAAAACATTTTGTAGTAATTCTTGTATACAGGCATACTACATAAATACACCAGTTCAACTAAGTAGTCAGGTCCTTGACTTGTTCAAAACATTCCACGCATGCTTCATGGTCCCAACTACATGAGAATATCAAAGTCATGCAGGTATCTAAAATATGCATTTATTTGAAACACTCAGTTTCAATGAGTTGAGCTGCAAATGAAATCTTGAAACCTACCACACCTGGCATGAACTGTGTTCTCTCTTGTGGCATGGGTTGCCACAAGGGTGTCAGCAATAACATCTGCATTGTGTGGTGCTAGCGTACTTCTATCAGCCTGGCCAGATTTGCCAGCTGTGCCTGTTGTCCTGAACATACTGTCTGATAAAATCAATTATTGCCAGGGGGGATTATTGGGCACGACCAGAGAAGTAGGTTAGAATGGGTGGAATCCATGGACATGCATCTCGTGGATTATAAATAGAGGAGGGAAGAACTTGCAACATGTTGCTCTGAGGCCATGGAAATGTGACAATGCTCGAGCATGATGGGATTATCATCCCCACAGATGTGACACAGCGAAGCATATCAAGGAAAACATCTCATCTGAGTATTCCAGCAGTGAATGGTGTGGTCTTTCAATGATAATAATTGAGACAGAGGGCAGTCAATCATATTTAGAGTGCAGCCTGTGTGATGAAAGTGGGAGTGGGAACATAGCAGCTGGTAAGGATAGGGGCAACACCCACCAATGAAAAACTGAGAAAGGACTTGGATACCTTGATCATTGCATGCCACACCGCATGCGGACCCGATTTAGCGCCACACCGGTTCGGTGGGACATATCAACACTCAAAGCCGAGTAGCAGTCCTTCAAGCACTTGCCACAAAGTAGGATTTGGCATTTGTTGCTGAATATATCTGAAGAACATATTAGGGGTCAGATTCTAACTCGGGCTCGATACCAGAGTTATGGTGTGAAGGTGGTACATATTCTGACTATTATTACATGGATAAATTTTCAGATCTTATTTATCTACAAATTTTGCTTTGGTTGTGGAATATGTATCAGTGGGCCACTAAGGGGCCAGTCAGAGGGCCAGTCAGAGGGCCATTCAAGAAGTGACGAAGGGGACCATGATCACCTGCAGCCCCCAATTTGCCAAGTGACAGGCAACACCAAACAGAGCGACCACGAACAGGATGCTTGTCATTTCCTTCAATATATGGAGCTTCTAGCCACGGGCTGGAAAGTGGGAAATAAAGGTTGACAAACCACTGATTTCTGTGATGGATGACACCTGGGCTTTGATGCTTGTGCGTTGGCAGGAACAAGGCAGACATGTAGTCGCAGCTAGCAGGCACAACAACATTGGGATTAATGTCGACTCCTTGGTCTTTGGGTATGCTAACTCGTTGTTTCTTGCGAGGGGGCCTGGCATTGCTTGCATCGACCTCGTCTCCCTGACACGCACGCTTTGATGCTACCTTTGTCTTCTTACCCTTTCCCGAGGGGGCAGTTTGAGGCCCTTGCCCATGTGAGCGCTTCAATGGCTTCGGGGTGTTCGTGTTTGGCTCATCAGCCTCAGGGAGCGCATTGACAGCGATCTGAGCCTTGTCCTTGTCCTCCTCATCCTGCACTTCGTGTTCTTCGTCATGCTCATACTCTTGTTCGCCTTCATTGCCTTCCTCTTCCTCCACGGGTTGTACCTCCTGATCAAATTTGTTCTCCTCGTTATCACCATTGCCTTCATCCTCGTTATTGCCATTGCCTTCATCCCCTTCAGCATCCATGATCCCTTCATCGTTGATGATCCTCTGGAGCTCAGCGAGTTCTTCCTCCTTTGCATGAGCATGCTGGGTTCGGTTGCGCAAGTACTGCGCGAGAAGATCATAGAATGGCCAATTATTGACGAAGCACTGGAGATAATGGAACGTGTTTTGTGCCTGTATGTCCCATTGTAAATCAGGGTCCTCATCACTTGAATGCACAGAGAAATGGACCCACCTTGACGAGAACCAATGATACATTGTACTTCTCTTGACTAGAGATCGTCTTTTTGATGTCAAGGTGTTCGATAGCGAGCAGATGAGCCACCTCCTGCAAAGGCTGTCTGGGTAGGCTCAATGATGAACAGAAATGACTTACACAGTAAGCGTTATAGAGGCGCCGATTGTTTCCGAGGCCCATGGCCTCCTGGATGTTATATCCGAGCGGTGCTGAGCGACCAGCAGTACCCTTGGGTTTGAGCACCCAAGGTTTTACCACCTGTGGGTTATTATGAACCTTGTGTGTCTTACCAGGTTTGGCAGGATGTAGATTTTGAACTTGTGCTTGGATTGCAGTCAGCGGGGGCGCGGATGTGTTGGCCTTCCGAGCAGCTGGGCAGGCAGCAGGTGGGGCTTGGGACTTCTGAGCAGCCGGGTGGGCAGCAAGTGGGGCTTGAGACTTCTGAGCGGCCAGGTGGGCAGCAGGTGGGGCTTGGGATTTCTGAGTGGCTGAACGGGCAGTAGGCGAGGCTTGGGACTTCTGAGTGGCTGGACGGGCAGCAGACAGGACTTTGGACTTCCGAGCGGCAGGGCGGGCAGCAGGCAAGGCAGCAGGCAAGGCCTGGGTCTTCTGAGTGACTCGGTGGACAGTGGCAGGCGGCAGGGCCTGAGGCACTTTCTGAGGGCGATCTTGCATCTGACCCACTTGGATGGCGTCAGGTTTGGCAGGATTTTGAATCTTTAGTAGTGCTGCTGGGGCCATAATTTTGATGGTGGTCAATGGCTATGTCGATAAAGTGAGTCCACTAGTGCTGGCATGCCAATCATGATCACATCGCAAGGTCATGTGACATAAATCACTTGGAACAACGCTCTAACAAGTGTAGTTAGCCAATAAACTTATTCATTCATTCTCCACTGGTGTGCTACCCCAATTGATCACAAATCCACGAATTACAAATCAATGATGATGATCTAGACATACAAAGAGTTCTGGCTAATCTACCTACGTGCACGTTTTACCTGGACTCACACGAACGGTTCTGGGGAGGCATTTGAACCTGTCTGTGTGTTTGGTAGCCACTCCGAGTCCGAGTCTTCGGTCCGTGTGTGCTTGATGGGCCTTGGATTGACATGCTCATGATCTACCTCCAGCCTCCGGTTGACAATCTCTGATGGGGTGAGAAATCGGGTGTGGGGGAGCAGATGTGCATGCAAGCCTCACCGGATCAGGAAGGAACAGGGCAGAGCTTGTACATGGTGCGTGCGACTTCTCGTTTGAACTACACTTGAGGGACAAAGTTCTTCGACCTCGGAATCAGAAATACGATCGTCGCAAAGAGGATTTGACGGGGGGGAGGAAGCGGATGTGGCATTAGCCTGAGTAGGATTCGATGCGAGTAAGTGGGCGCTACAAAGTTCTTCAGGCTCGGAATCAGAAACCCAATCGTCGGGATTGGAACACGGTACACAGAGGCCAACATCGAAGTCGGTCCATTTGGAGCCACAAAAACCGTGCATGGAAGTCATAGAAGACAGCGAGGGAAATGATGTGGATGTGGATGTGCTACCGGGATGGAGAGGATTCAATGGGTGTGAGGAAGCGAACGAGGTGCTGGCCTGAGTAGGATTGGACAAGGGAAAGGAAGGGGACGTGGAAGTAGCCTGGGAAAGATTTGATGCGGGCAAGGAGGCAGACGTGGAAATAGTCCGGAGGGGAGTGGGGAATGGAAGCCCAGTAGCCTTAGTGAATTCTTCATGCTCTGCGCATACTTGCCGCAGCTGTTGATGCAATGGCGGGTAGTTGACATCATCGGAGACGTGTAAAACAATGGTCTGCTCAATTTTATACAATGGATTAATAAAGCTAGCAGTGAATAGAATACAAACCTTGCTCCCTGGCCTGTCAATCTCCAAGTCAATGGAATAGTAGATGTCTCGAATGTTGGGGATGATGCCCACAACATCCAGATACACAAAATTTCCAAAGACCCGCACTGAATTCATTCAATTGATGATGGGCATGGTGTAGGATTGGCCCAGCGTAGTTCATGATAAGAGAGATTAGTGTGACTCCAACAGACTTGGTTGATTGGCGCACATGATGGACTTGCATGTGACCTACCGCACCTACCGCACCGAACCTCATCTCATGAGTCTCCCTCTACTAGCACTAGCTGTGGGCTGCAACATTGTCAACAGAGAAGTATGGAGGTGAGCTTCTTCTTGCCTTGCTACAACCATAATCATAATTTAATTGCATTCTAGAGAATATATGTCACGCAAAAATCGATGGCCTTCCTGGGCTAACAACGACACTTACAGAATATGCTGCTGCGGCCCCTCTTGCTACAAGATGCTTTCCAAGCATGCTCGAGACCGACACTATGCCAGCGCCAATGTTACAGAGCTGCTACCATCTGCGAGCGAGCTAGGATCCAGCTCCGATCAGGAGGATATTGACTCTGAGCCAGAGCACGATAGAGAGCCCAGAAAGCACTGTTGGGAGACCAAGGATGAATGTGGTACCGAGGAAACTGACGGAGATGACAGCAGTGGAGATGATGATGAACCCGTCAGTGCTGATGAATTCGACATTGAAGACCCCATCGCATTCAAGTTTAATGAGCAGGAGGAAGCTGAAGCTGATCCCAACCTTCTTGACCTCTCCACTAAAGAGATAGAGGCCGAGCTCAAGGCTCTCCTGGGCCCAGCTCGAGAGCAGGAGATGCACACCCTCAGTAGGTGCACTTCAGTGTATGTGATGAGGACTCTCACCTAATTGGCTTCAGGGAACGCATTACTGACTGACGAGGACCAGGACAACATTTGCACGTTCAAGCTGAAAATAGTTTCAAATATGCCACGCAATGTATACAATCAGATTCAGCACACATTTCGCCACAAGATCACTCTTGACTTGGAATGGGTTATTCTCCACCGTCTTGCTCTCCTCTCAGGTATTGAGCCACAGAACATTGATTGTTGCATCAAATCATGTATTGCCTTCACGCGTGGATATACCGACTTAGAACAATGTCCATTCTGTGGAGAACACCGCTACATGTCTTCCGGCCAGGCACGCCGCAAGTTCTCTTATCTCCCCATTATTCCATGCCTTCAAGCTTATTTCCAGAATGAAGCTAAAGTGCAGTTGCTTCTGTATTGTCATCACTTCAAACCACGTCCTGGCACTATCACCAACATCTTTGATGGCGAATGGTATCGCAGCCTGCTCGACACCCCCGTGACGATAGACGATGTCGCACAGCCTCATTGCTACTTCAATCACAAGTATGACATCGCCCTGAGCCTCGCGGTTGACAGCTATTTGCTCTTTAAACGTCGCCGTGGGGGTCCATGTGCAACGCCCATCCTTGTCCAGAACTTTGACGTCCCTCCACAGATACGCACTCAGATGGAACACCTCATATGTGTGGGTATAATCCCTGGCCCACACCAGCCGAAGAAAGTCATTTCTTGCGCCGCTGGACGATGAGCTTGCCATGCTTGCTATCGGCGTCGAAACATTTGATGCAAGCACGAAATACTCATTCGACCTTCATGCATATGTTCTGTTCAAGAACAGTGATATTCTCGCAGTGGAGAAACTGCTCAATATGAAAGGACACAATGGAGTCCATCCGTGCCGCTCATGCAATATGTATTCATGGTGTGCGTAATATATCTGCCAAGGGGACTGTGTATTATACACCACTGCATACACCAGATCTCGCACATCGAACCCGCCTGTCATATCCATAGATTTCTCCAAGTCCAACTCCGGACCTCCGGTTTACTCCGGTCCGTTGTCGCAACTCCGGGCATTCGGACTTGGGCTATGTATCTACTTCGGTCTCTCTCCATCCGTTCCTGTAACCCTGAACTAAACCTATCCGTTCCTCTCACTACTTAGTATTATCCGTGCCAGTGTCTCCACAGTCCGGTATAGTCTTACCTCCGGAGCACTGCTCCGCTTTCGGACTTCTTAGTACTCTCTGATAGTATATAAACTGTACTACGGACTTATAGTCTTTAGTCTAATATCATCTAAGATACTCCTCCACTCTATCTGAAAGTCTTGACGACTTCATCTTCCGTCCACTCGCAGATTAGCCTTCGCGCTAAGTCTTGCATCCTCCGAACAACCTCCGCTCCTCCGCTACTTAAATCCAGGACTTGACTATCGACAAGGGCGCACTACATACGGTGAAGCCAACGTCCTTCCGTTAAGTAACTCCGGACACCGGAGTTCCTCGGAGTTGACCCGGTCTTAACAGATCGTAGCATTGTACCTTTCCGTCTGTCCGTCTGTTTGGGGATGATATGCGGTTGATGGGTTCCCTTGAATTCACAATAAAGTGTATAATGCATCCATAAACGATGAGACGAATTGTGGTCCTCGATCAGAGATCACCTTTTGGGGAGTTCCGTGTAGCTTAAAGATATGATCTCGGAATATTGTGGCTACTCCTTTAGCGGTGATGTCTGTGGAAATCGGGAATAATCGGATCATTTTGGAAAAGCGATCAACTATGGTAAGAATCGTGTTGTTTCCTTGAGATTCTGGTAAAGGTCTGATTATGTCCACCGATATAATTTCCCAAGGACATTGTGGTATTGTGTTCGGTTGGAGTGGGGTTTTAACCGCTTTTGTTACCGATTTGGTTTTCTGGCACTTATCGCATCCTTCAACATACTTTTCTATGTCTTTTCGAATGGTGGGCCAGTAGTACTTTGCTAGAATCAGATCTCTTGTTCTCCTTATTCCTGGATGTCCTGCAAGTGGGTGATCATGGTTCTCTTGGATCACTCTTTCTCATAAACAATCATCCTTCGGAATATATAAGCGTTCTTTGTAGAACAACACATTTTCGCTCTCTTTCCATTGGCTGTTTTCCTTTGTTAAGCCTTTGGTGGCATATTTTGTTGTTAATCCATTTCGTATGGGTTAGAACATTATTAGCTTACATAAGCAGGCCTTATTTCGGCCTCGAAGTACTGTAGTTTTTCTTTAGTGATTACACTATAGTTTTCTACAGGTATGTACTAATCTGCTAATACTAGTGACTACACTATAGTTTTCTACAGGTTATGAGCCCTGCAGCTTCCTGTTAGCTCACTCACCAGCCAAAACCCCGAGAAAGTC
>JBBPQL010001192.1:0-12003 GCA_038092515.1 Boletus subparvulus | reverse complement strand
CATAAGTAGCATGGACATGGACTTGCCTGCAACGCAGTGGTATCGAGGCTGAGGGTGGGTGTGGCGACATTGCCTGAGGTTGGGGTCGCTGCTCCACCAGAACTTGCTATCGATTGATGAGGGAATCGCTCACGAGGCATGCGAACACGCACTTGATCTGATTATATGTCAGTGACAGTGGCTAGTAAGGAGCGGCGCGTGCAACGACATCCAGAGAACAAGTCAGGTCGTGAAATAAAAAGACAAGAGGTCCGCCGTATCTGGGACAGACTTGTGCTCGGCTGTGAGGTCGAGCACAACACTGGATCCAGGGGGTTATCCCAGCGAGCAAGTCGACTCGCCAGTGAAATGTCGCGCAAAAAGCGAGACTCGCATTTATGCAACATGGGTACACGCGACCTCACTTGTTTTTTTCCCTCGACGACGATGACGAGGATAGCCATGGGCTCGTGTATACCGCTCAAAGCTGCGCAGAGCACACCGTCCTCCCTACCGACCCGCTTGCCCGCCCCCGAACCCAAGGAGCAGAGCGTACTATGATATTCAGAGAACAAGGCAGGTCGCCAAATAAAAAGCTAGGAGGACCACCATATCCGGGACAAAATTGTCGGACTTGGACACCATAATGTTGTCGCTATGCAACCTGCTTCGAGAAAGTCGTGTTGGATGCACTCGGGGTGGTGTTGCAAAGTTCCAAGTAGTCGTCTTGGAATGCGTTCATGATAACTATGAGCCATTCCCCAGCGAGCATTTCGAAACCATGGAGCGCAGACCAAATGAGCAAAATGTTTATGGGAGGTGGAAGGAAGAGCATGGCAAGTAGTAAGCTGGTTAACAAATTGACTTAGGGATGCTTACTAGCTACTATGACACGCTTCTCCGAGCAAGTTGACCGTACGGATCCAATTACATAAACCAAAGGCCAATCCGAACCGAGTCAAGGCCAAGCAAGTGCCATGATGAATCACGACTCACGAGAGTCCGACGCCACGCGTACACATGATTCCGAACCACATGGTTAGGCATCACGTACCAGATCTAGTAGCACGGCGGAGAGGTCACAGCTCTGTTGAGATCATGTGCGACATCTATGTGGATTGATGCAAAGAAGTTGGTACCAGCGTGGCAGCAGCAGCAGGGACGTTTCAAGGATTTACCAAGGCTAGCCTTTGTCGGTCAAATGCTACACTGGCACAAGCACGGGCACCGACTTCTCTGAAAGTATGGCACTGCATTTCTAGTTTTCGTTATCGTCCTGTTGACTCACGCGGTGGCGGCGGTACACTCTCAGGTAGAACTACCTTCACACCTATTGTCATGTCCAAGCTAGGAAAATGTCCGAGTCCTTGGCATACGTCGTGATGATCCGGTAAGTCCGTCATATCCTCGAGCATTCACGGTTTCGCGAGCCTCGGTCTTAGTGCTACGGTTGCTGAACTCGAGGTTGATTTGACTCCTGTTGGCCTAGGATACCCGGTGTCACGTCAGAAAATAAACTCGCCCGGCTTGCACGGAACTGCGTATCCCACAAAAGGCACACAAAATAAAAAGCATGTGACAGATAGTTGGTCGAAGATGTTCATTCCGAGTCCAAACTTGATCCGGTGACCGGTCCGCGTGAGTGTGTACATGTCTCATCCAATATTTACACCCGGAAACGGCGGGACCGAGGAGGGGTCTCGGCATCTACTCCTTGGGGCCCATCAGCAACCTCGGGGACGCGGAAGGGCACGCCACTGGCAGTGCCTCCCTCTGCACTTTGGGATCGCGACACCAGATATGCGTCATACTTTCGCTCTGTTGGACAACCTCAGGCTGAACGAAACGCGAAGGGTGGATTGCCCAACAACGCGCATGGCTGTTCTCTCCCTTAGAGAACTGGATGCCGTACCCAAGTTGTTTGGAATTCACTCTTAGAGTACTAGAGTCTATCAGTCCGCGGAGACGTATAGAGAAGGCCACCCGCGATTACTGCGTGTGTCAAGTTAATGCTGTGGCTTAAGCTTTTGTTCACCCAGTCTACTGAAGCCAATTATTACTATCAGTCGCCGTTAGCATCGGCTACAATTGGGCGATACGAGCTGGATTGGCGATTGGATCGCGATCATAACGTTCCAACTCGGATCTCACCGGCACACCCCCTCTCCATAAAACGTCGCGCAGTTGTTTCGGATGGCCAAAACCCTCCAATACCATGGCATCCGAGTCTTCCAATCAAGAAAAACACGCCACAGAGGAGAACGACCCGGGTGTTTCTAAGAGGTGGGAGGAGGAGCAGGTTCTCCCCGGGAACAGGCTAGGTATTGTCAGCTTCGCATTGGTGTGTACGATGTTCCTCGGAGTGCTGGATCAGGTGAGTCAGAGGATTCGTGCCATGGAGTGCGACTAATGAGGAGATGCAAGACTATCGTCGCAACTGCGCTCCCCACCATCGTAGCCGATCTTCAGGGAGGCAACAACTACAGCTGGGTTGGAAGGTATGTCCCCTTCCGAGTCATTTCAACATTTAAAGCATGCGCACCATTAGGTTGACACATGTTGCATTAGTGCATACCTGCTCGCAGGTGGCGCGTTTGGTCCCCTCTATGGAAAACTATCCAATATATTTGGTGGGGTTTAAATTGATGACGTGTATTGACGACATTCCTTACGCATGAACTAGGGCGAAAGCCACTCCTCTATTCATGTATTGCTGTGTTCTTGGTCTGTTCCGCTTTCCTCAATTGGAGTGTGCGTACCCTTTTTCTCACTTTCGCTTTATCAGCTCGGATCAGCGCTTTGTGGTGCTGCACAAAATATGCCTTGGTTGATCGGGTGCAGAGCGCTGCAGGGGATCGGAGGTGGTGGTCTCACGCAACTCTCATTGATCACCATCTCGGACGTCGTTCCGTTGAAAGAGTACGCATACAAGGATCAAAAAGGCCTATTTCTTGATCCTACTGACGATCTTGTAGCCGAGGGCGTTACTCTGGCTTACTTGGCGCCACGTATGGCATTGCGAGGTAGTCCTTTCGCGGGATTCGAGCTCCGCATCCGCTAACGTTGTTCTGAACATAGTGTGGCTGGACCACTGCTTGGTGGTGTAAGGTTATATTTTTTGAAGCGTCCACCATAACGGCTAAATCGACCAAGGCTCTAGCGCAACATGCTTCGTGGAGATGGTGTTTCTTCATTAACCTGTTTGTGCTTACTACAATAATCTGATTCACCATTTCTGACCACCAAACGCCAGGCCTATCGGTGGTATTGCAGCGACGTTATTGTTCGTCTTTCTGAACGTTCATCCACCTCCGAAACGCCCGCTTCGTGACCAGATCGTCGAACTTGATTTTGTCGGACTTTTCAGTCTGGTTGCAGGAGTCGTTTTCCTAGTCATAGGACTCAACTTCGGCGAGCAAAGCTGTTAGTCCAATACATCGTTGTCGACGGAATGTTTCCTTACCCCTTTGAAGGGACAGGACGGAGTACAATTGGTTCGCTCGTCATGGGAGTGGTTCTACTTGTCTTCGGCGGGTTCAACGAAGCGTTCACAAAACGTGTGGCTATCCTTCCTCCTCGTTTATTCAAGGTGAATTTCCAGTTTGAAATTGGCATGCCGTCCTGACATAACTACGAAGACACGTACCGCTGGTTGTCTCCTGGCAGCTGCATTCTTCCATAGTACCGTTTTCATTCCAATGGTATAGTGAGCACAGACCCTCTTATGAATGCTCAGCGATATTTTGCTAATTTTATTATCAGTTACCTTCCCTTGTTTTACCAAGGTTTTTCATTCGAATTTATTGTGCGTGAACTTCGGATTTGACGTTCCCTCAGTACTTGGCTCTTCGGCTACTGGTGCAGGAATCAAGTGCCTATTTTTCCCTGCTCTCGGGCTTCTGGGTTGCTCACCCTTTGTATTTAGATCGCTTCCCTTCATCCTCGGGTCTTCTGGTGTCTCCATCATCTCTGGATTTATTGTCTCGAAGATGGGGAGAAACCGCCCAGCAATCTGGTTCGGGAGTACGTTGTTCACTATAGGCACAGGCCTCATGACAATGTTGGATTACACTTCGAGCATGTACGCATTTTTTCTTCTTGAGGAAATACGTTACGATGCCCAACGATCCATAGTGCCGAACAGGAGCTTTTTCCTCTGGTCGCAGCTGGAGTAGGCTTTTTATACCAGATCCCCATAGTGGCACTTCAGGCAGCGATGCCTACAAAGGACATGGCTACAGCGACGAGCGGTTTCATGTTCCTTCGGTAGGCATTCATTTTTTCTCATATGTTCAGTTTGACAGAAACGAGATTTTCAGCGTGCTGGGGTCCGCGGTAGGACTTGCCGTCAGTGAAGCTATCATCGCCAGCGTGCTTCCTCGGAAACTCGCAGCCATCCCAAACGTCGACAGTCTCGGGCTTGGTAGCGATATGAACGCGCTCAACGACAGCATCGGCCAGGTCCACTTGATTGCTGTGTGTCGCCTCGCGTTCGCCCGTCGTCGTCGTCGTTGACTAACAACATTGAACCCAACCAGGACGTTACCCTTCGTGATGCGGTGCTACACGCGTGGGCACGTTCGATCGCAACGACGTGGATGGTTGGAACGGGGTTGGCGGGGGTTGCCCTGATCCTGACGCTGTTCGTGCGGGAGTACTCGGTGGACTGCAAGACGGTGTACGGTGGTGACGTCGAGAATGCGGGGGGTAGCAAGACAACGCTGGTCGAAGAGGTCCAGGCATAGGCCCATGTGATTTGCGTTCATGGTAATTTCGGACTTGTAACATTGTGCTAAAACGATATGCAGATACTTTATACATGGACCGTCACGGACGAATGTATATGTCGTATGATTCAGACCATGATAGTCGCGATACATGAATAGTTACAAAAGGGACTCCATGGGACAGTGCGAACGGTCGTTGGACGGTTTGATCCGGAAGTGATAGCTTACGGGCGGTACCCGATCATTCTATCCTTGGTTATGCGGACCCGATTCAGATTCGCTGCACACAACCTCGTGTCGATTTCCGTTCAACATTTATTCGGGAATTACATCCGGTACGGGGTTTACCCCTTTCGATGTGGTAGAGAGCCATAACCATAACCATATCCTCATCTGTTTTTTTTACAGAGCAAAAAGCACCGCGACGCTCAAAGAATGTCCTCTGCCGACGCGTCGCCACGCCTCGGCCGATCAGATCGTCCGTGCTTTATAAATCTTGACGTCCTCTCTCGGCCTAGATCGAAAATGCCACGTCAAGGTTCAGTCAACGTCGACATCAACCAACGACGACGTGCGTACCTATCCTGAGGGTCCACAGCGACGGCGCCCAACCGTTGTACGACGCGCATGCCCGAGCTGACGCGACCAAAGATGGTGTGCTTGTTATCGAGAAAGGGCGTCGGAGAGAGGGTGATGAAGAATTGGGAACCTGGGTGTCTCGCGCGTGAGGTGGGGTGCAGAACGAGGGAGACGGGCGCGGTGTGGATCGTCACGTACCGTTGGTGTTTGGACCCGAATTGGCCATCGCGAGGATGCCTGCGCCGGTGAACCGGAGTTCGGGGTGTATTTCGTCTTCGCTGCCATCAACAAAAACGGAGGTGTGCGGGGTTTGGTGAAAGAGGGTTCAGAACATCGGAGAAATGGGAATGAAGAATGGGGAATGGGGAGACATACAATCGCTGCCCATATATACTCGTCCCACCTCGACCCGTCCCAGTCGGATCCCCTCCCTGAATCATAAAGTCCTGGCAAACGACACGCACGCGTGACATCGCGCGTCAAAACACGACACGACCACAGAGAACTTTGGAAAGACCGACGTACGGCGATGATTCGGTGGAATATCACGTTATTGTAGTATCCTTTTTTGGCGAGCTCTGCAAAGTTCTTGCACGTCTGTGGGACTCGGGAGCGTGAGGTCGAGTATTCCCGGAATGGTGTCGCGCACAACGAGACCGTGCAGACTTACCTTGGGGGCGTGATCCCAGTAGAGCTCGAGTTGGATGTCGCCCAGGTTCGTTTCGAGTACTATCGAGTCCATGTCGGACGGTTTGGCAGTGAAAGTGAAGGTCGAAAGGCTATAAACGTTGTGTCCAAAACAGGTATTCTGCCCCTGACTCGCTATAGATGACGTCCTGTAGCAAGCCACTCCGTTGCAAGCATAGTACTAGCACTGCCAGTCTCTGTCATACGGGAACGATACCCATCTCTATCCAAACACACCATCGCCTACGACCACATCCATCACCGCACGCTCACGCCGGAAACGACCCCAACGTGAACAACGTCTGCTTTTGCTTCCCCTTGCCCTTTCTCCCCTTTCCCCCCGCCACCTCCGTCTGCTCTCGTACCGCCGCCCGCGTCTCCACCTCACCTCCCGCGCCCGTGCCAACGCCAACCACCACACCACCCGAATGCCCATTCCCATTCCCCCTCCAAACAGACGTCGCAGGCGGTGCCACATCCCCCAAAATATGCCTCAACGACGCATTCCCGCTCACAGACGGCTTCGCTCTCGGATGGGCCGTCGGCAGCTCCGGGAACGCAGCCTCGGACAACGTCGGCGGCTGTACCTGCCTCGCCGCGCCTCCCGTGCCCTTTTTCTTGGGCGATATCGATATCGAGGGCGGCGCGTACGTCGTGGCGGCGGAAGATGCAGAAGCCCATGGCGTGTGTCGTTGTGGTTGGCGGAACCCGGGCGTCGCGCCAACGCCAGAAGGCCCAGCGAGGGCCGGAAATCGGTTGACGTGGACGGTGCCCGACGACGTCGAGGGGGGCGTGCTCGCACCCGGGACGGCCCGCAACGTCGAGGACGACGCGCTGGCCGCTTGTGCCACGCGATCCCACACCTGTCGTGAAGACTGTTGAGAAGACCGAGACGCCGTCGCGTGCTTGGCGTTGAGAACGCGTCCGCTCGTGATCCCTGCGTAGCCCGACCCGACAGCGGTCGGAACGAGATCGGGAAACTGTTGCCGTTGCTAGACACGGGGCGTCAGTACTTGGTGCGCACATCGCGGGCGGTGTCTGACCTCGATCTTGAATCCGTTCCATGCAGCCAAGAGATCACGCTTCTTTTCGTCTTCTTCCAAGAGATCGACGACGCCATTGATGATGCTTGCGGTATCGTCGAGATTGTGATCGAGGACGTTCCAGACCGTCGAGATCAAATCGCGAGCGCTCGACTCGTTTGCCCGGTATCCGCGCATCGCAGCTTTCACTGCGGCAGCAGCATTGTTCGGATTCGGGGCCATATGTTGTAACCGCGTGATAAAAGTAGCGTGTCGCCTAAGCGTCCCAGTATAAACGTTCAGCAAGAAACCACCCCAAGAAAAAAACGTACTCGGCATCGACGTCCTCTCTTATTGGACTTGCACGCCCACTGGGCACAGGAGGCAGTACCGTCTGTGTACCTTCCGTCGTCAGGAATCCCCAAAACGCCTCCCGTCGCCTCCCGCCCACTCTACCCTGTACCTGCACAATCCGAGGCGGCGGTGGCGGTGGCGGCTCTCGCTCTCGATCACGTCGTCCTCTCCGACTGCTCCCGCCCACATCATCAAACTCAAACTCGGCCAGAACCCGCCGCGCATCTTTCCTGTCCTTCGAGCTCATATCCGCTCCATGCACCTCTACCTGATGCGCCCTGAGATCGAGCTCCGAATTAAACACGACAAACTTTTGAGCCTGACAAACGGCGTTCGTACACGCGAAATGCGCCTGCGAAAAATGGAGCTCCTACGGCGACGACGTGTCAAGCGACGCCACCAAGGGGTGAAATCGACCTACGAGGCGCTCCCAGTTTTGAAAGCTAGAGCGCGTCGTCAACACGCGCCACGCGACGACGACAGACGAGCGACATACTATTGATCTCGAACCTCGTTTCGTTTACATATAAAGCATTCTTCGTGCCGTTCGCGCATGTGCACGAACAGCTCGTCGTCGTCAAAGAAGCACTCGCGACAAAAGGCACACAATGGATGGGTTCCGCCTTCGATGGGCTCCTTGAGCGGCTGTTTGTTCGATCGATGCGGTATCGAGGGTAGATGCGACGGGAGCACGTTGGGCGGGTACAACGCATGTTCGTGCGCAAACACCTTTTTAGATCGGATACACAAATCACTGTGCGCCACGTCGACGACCGATACCAAACGAGGATCGAAAAAAAAAAAAAAGGGTGCCTACCAAAGCATCTTTCCGTGCACGGCGCGCGTGTGGAGCTTGAGATCGCCCCATCCAGACGCGGTATAGTCACATTCGGCGTCTGGACAGTTGAATCGGAGGAGGATGAGCGTTTCCTCCATCATGTCCTCGGTCTCGAAAAAGACGTCGAGCTTGGGGTCTTTGTACGGGATCAAGTCGGGCGTGTAGGATGCAAAAGCGGCGTCGGGCGAGGTGGTGAATATGACCGTCGATTGGGGCTCCTGATGGCGGGGACGATCAGACGTCGAAGCGTCGACGTGGGGCGACGCACCTTGCAAAACGTACACGCGAGCTTCTTGTATAGCGCGCGCAGCCGCAGCGCACACACGTGGCATGTCCGGTGGTTGCACGCGGACAGGGAATAGTACTTGACGGGTTCGGCGCATATCCAGCAGATGGCCGGCGTGGTGTCTTGGTTGTCGTTCGTAGGGGCGTTTGAGGTGACGTTGGTAGGGGAGTCGGGGGTAGTCGGGGGAGGTGCGGGCGTGGGCTTATCGCCGCTGCGTTGGGCGGCTTTGATGGTGTCGGGTCCGCTGCGGCGACCACCGCGTCCGCGACTGCCCCGTCGGTTACGGTTTTGAGATGGGCTAGTTCGAGTTTCGGTGGCCGTCGAAGCAGACATGGCTTGGATGTGGCGTATTGGGGTGTGTGCACGAAGGAAGAGGCACCACGTGATCTCACAGAAACTACATTGCAGCTCATAATGCATATTAGGATTTCGTACACTCTCGGCAAAAAATAACCGTGTTTTATTAGGAATCTCATAATGCATACTACTATGCATTATGAGCATATCAACTGTATATCCAGGAAACCGTCAGGTATCACTCCACCCCACCCAAATCCTCCTGGGTATCATGCCTCACACCAGCACGCAACGGCGACGACGCGCCACCCAGCCCAGTCACACCCCGCGTCCGCGTAGACGACGGCGACCCACCCAATCCAACGCCCAGCCCGACCGAAGACGAACGCAGCCCACCCACGGCATACATCGCCGACAACGTCCTCGGACGCGTCTCCCCACGCCCCAGACCAAGCTGCGTCCACGGCGCATGCGACGGCGACGGCGACGGCATCGGGATCCGGAGGTTCAGTCCCGCCAACGGCCCGCGCTCGGGAGCGCTCTCGTGCGCCTGCAGTTGCTTCAGCGACGCGGCGTGGCGCAGGCGAGGCGAGGTCATCACCGCACCAAACGTCTGCACCGGCGTGGGCGAGCGCGACGGCGTTGCATTCGCCCCTAGCAAACTCGCCGTCCACGCTGTCCACCCCACCCCATCGACGCTCTCCTCCCCCTCCCCCTCCTCCATCGCATGCACGGCCCGCTTCACGACCGCCACGTCATGCTGCACGTCCTCCAGCTTCTTCCCAAACTTGTCCAGCGCCCTCGCCACGCCCTCGTCCGTCCCGTCCACAAATGCCCTCGCGCTCGCCTCCACCTCGGCACGTTCGTCCGCGTCGGCGAGAGCCCCGGGGACCGACAGCACCATCTCGAACCCATGCAGGGTGAGCTCCTCGTCCGCGACGCGGATCTCGAGCTCCACGCGTGCGTCTTCGGCGTAGTCGTCGATCCGGGCGAGGGCCGTCTCGAGGTGCTGGCGGAGCGTCGGTTGGGCGTGCGACGAGGGCGAGGAAGAGGCGAGGGTGCGCTTGAGTTCTTTGAGCGCGAGGGAGCAGTCGCGAAAGGCACGCTGGAGGGTATCGTAGCGATGTGTCGTCGCCCCAAGGTCGGAGAGTAGCGTGGGAAGGGCATCAGAGACAACATGAGATGTAGGGGTGTCGTCCTCGGCGAGGACTCGCGCATCCGAGACGGGGATATCGCTCGGCAATGCATGGATTGGAGTTGTCCGAGGCTCTTCGGGCTGGAGATCCTGCTGGAGGTCTAGCATAGACACAGCTGGCGAATGGGGTGCAGCCTTGGGCTCCTCCTCGACGAGGAGCGTGGCCGAGCTTGAAGCACCATCTTGTATAGGCGGTGACAAAGAGTGCATCTCGTGTTCTGTTATTTCGACAATTGGAGGGGCGACTACGAAAGGATCATCGGTGTCCTCCGGGTCGCTGACCATCGAGTGCGTATCTTGAGATAGCCTTGCATCGCCGTTTGGTGGGAGCAATAGTTCATCCTCCTGCGATGGCTGTGGAAGGTCCTCGAGATGACCATTTGGGAGAGAAAATTTTCGGACGGCTTCCACACGTTTCTGCACTTCGTCTTGTAGTTCGCTCCTCAGCGCATCTACGGCGGTCCTTGACAGGACTATTCTCGCCAGTGAGCCCGACGTACGAGTTGCGTCGGAAAATTGGACATCGTCGTCTAAAGCAGCTAAAAGGGAGTCTGCGTCAGTGACCACACGATGGAATGCCGCTTGAACAGCGTCTTCGGATGAAACGTGGGAGTCGTAACATCGGGCATACAACTCTCTTGCCCTCCTGACCCAGCGTCGCATGAATTCGGCGACGCCTTCTTCTCTGGAAAGCAAGGCAAGTCGCAGGGCGACCTCTCTCCGTCTTCCGTACGATTCGCGTGCGAGATCTTCACACAGCTCGTCGAGGGCGTCTTGGAGGCGCGCGGTGCGTATACACTCGGATGCAAGTTGGGACTCTGCTATGGACAGTTGGAGTTCGAGGGAGGCCGTCGTCGAGGCATGTCGCGTTTTGAGGGTCGTGATTTGGTGTTGTAGAGCATTGGTAGAAGCTTGTGAGAATTTCCTAAAGGACAGATGAGCAGAGAGAGACGACGCATGGTAGGAACGGACATGTAACGAGCGACCATCTTGGCTGCGGTCTGGTCCTCGAGGTCTAGTTTATTGAGTTCTGTCTTGGTTTGCGAGAGCAAGGCGCGGTCATGGGAGGCAGTGATGCGTTCTGCGTCCAAGGACATCTGGAGGTCTGAAACTTTGGCGTTGAGCTGTGTGATAGTGGCATGAAGGCTCTCTGACTCTGTGGAGAATGCTGTCATGATTCTGTGGAGGTTGGATTTGGTGTCTTGAAGGGTGTCGATGGGGACGGACTTGCGGCCCTCGAGGTTGCGGACGAGGTCAGCGTACTCTTGCACGACGAGGTCGACCAGCTTGCGCTCTTCGTCTGAGGCGCGGGCCTTGAGTTCGAGCTCGCGTTCGCGTGCTTTGGCGGCCTCTTCGCGGGCGCGCATGCGGGCAGCGAGTTCGTACGCGCCGTCTGCGGTGTGTGCTGCCCTGGCGAGGTCGCTGCGCGCGTCTGTCAGCTCAGAGGTGCGCTGGAGGAGGGTGTTCTCTGTGAGGGTGATCTTGTCGGAGACGCGTCGGAGGGCGAGGGTGAGCTCCTCTACGGCAGGGTGGTGTGGCAGGTCTGGGTGTGCACGGAGGACGGCGAGCTCGTGGGTGAGACGGGCGTTCTCCTGGTCGAGGGCGGCGACGTGCTCGTGGAGACGCGACGAGTCGAGGGCGTGACGGTGCAGCTTGATGGCTGCTGCGTGTGCCTCATGCTACATGTGGTCGGCAGGTGAGTGGTGGTGAGAGGGGACAGGACTTGCCTGGCAGCGGGCGGCGGTCTGGCGGAGACTGGCGAGCTCGACGAGGAGGGGGTGCTCGTCGTCGTCCATGAGGTTAGGGTTACAAACAGAGGCAAACACAGGGCAGCGACAAAAAGTGATTGGTCGCGTGCTCGCCGTCGTCCTCGTCGACCAGCACCATGGCAGGACCACAGCCACCCTTCCCCCATCCCGGCCCGTCCACCTACTACTCCCCGCCCCCGCCCTTTCCCTACCCGCCCAGCTTCCCGTACCAATACCCCATCCCGCCCCCGTCCCCGCGCGGTCGTGGTTACCGGTACCACTACCACTACC
>JBBPQL010001191.1:0-12009 GCA_038092515.1 Boletus subparvulus | reverse complement strand
AGATTTCTACTTTGACGCACGCAGTTCAGGTCACCATGGACGATTGGAAAAGAATGTACTGTGGCGTGTCATTTTTTCCAGCCTTGGTAATGGTAGCAGCGACTCACAGTAGTGCAGCCCATTGGCAATATCCAGCAGCTATCATGCACGGTTAGAGGACGTAGATGTGGTAGACATTCAGTGGACGCACAAATCGGAGGCGGTGTCCCAAATCTAGATTATCGTGATGCTTTGCTAAGAAATGGTGGAGGGATTCATTGGGCATCCATAATGACACCAAGGACATTGCGCCATGCATTCCAAACCCATATGCAATGCCCAGGAACGGAACAACATTGATGTGATCGAGTCTCCTCCAAATTCCGAGCTCTCGACGGAGCATCTACGAGGCAGTTTAGATTGGATTCGCATTTATTGGAGATGGGTTACCTTGACACATCTATCGTTCACATTCTCATCTATGTCGAATTTGAATCGGAATGCTTTTACTGCAACTTGAACCTTGGGGGGAGGTAAATGGCAGGCTGGATGGGTCATGCACCAAACTCAAACCTCCTTCGCCGAACCGTCACGATACCAACACCTATATACATCACCAAACGCTCCTCCAGCAACATACTGATCATCGGCTTTGGAGATATAGCGTGAGAGGTTTGGTGGAGGGGGGAAGTTTGGACTAACATTGTAACAAAAGTTAATTTGGATGAAGAAATCATATTAGATGCATCGTAATTACTGTGTAGTGACGCAACATACCCAAGGATGGACATCTCTACTACCAGAAAGGGGGTGGAGTAGGAATGAGATGATACTGAGGGTGCAATGGGGCGAGCTGGCGAGCTGGCGGAGATGGATTGAACTGAGGACTATATGCCCGGGTATAGGGTCCCCGACTCCCACAAAGTGGAAGCTTCTCTCTGGCAGAAAGCTAGGCACACTTGCGGGGCGCCTTCGTTGAAATGGTTGAGAATGCCACAAATCTTGCGGAAGAAGGATTCGCGCGTCTGACAGACATCCGAGTCCCTTCTCCTGTGCAAACCCTTCCCACGTGGCGCGCTTTCCCCGCAGGCCCCCCTTACCCTAACGTACACCCACCGTGCCCACCGCACCAGTCGCAATACCCCTCTCAACGCCCCTCGTGGCGCCCAAGTACATCCCCAGCCTCTCACACCAGCCTGAGCACCCGTGTGCCCCTTGAACATCTGGATCACGACAGGACGCCCAGGGGGAACTTGAAGGTCGGGAAATCCTTGAGGGAAACATTGACATCGTGAGCAATTCTGCAGGCACGAATTAAGATGCAGGCCGGGTTGAAGGTGCAGGTAAGACCAACGATGTGATTCACGTGAGGTAGCACCTCGTTTTTCCATTCCCTGCTGCGCCACAAGTCGCCCTTGCTTGCGGATGGTAAGAATAAAGTCTCTTTCACTAAAGCTACGCATAACTCAAAATGCCAAACGAACTTGACCTTATACAGCTCAGTCCAATGATTAAACCACGACAACGTGTTAGAATCCCATCCTCCGTATTGGCGGTCACCTTTACTTTGGTGGCACCCCCAATGTATCTCCTCAACCGACTGATTGGTATACCGATAGGTGCAAATTGTACTCCTTGTTTGATGTCATCACCCCCCTCTATCCCCAAGTTGTGACCGCGTTTGCGTTTGTTGGGATTAGTGCCAGCCTACGAGAACAACGATGCAAGCGCCCACCGATCGCGCAGGTGACGTGCAACTTCATGCTTCCTCATTACATCTTCTACGTGAAGCCTACATGACAGGCACCGCATCTGGTTAAATGAGTCCACCCCAATGTGCTGTCCGACGTTCTGGATCGCACCGATATGCCAGTCATCGACATATTGCCAGCGTCGTGATTTCGAGAGATGCGCTAGCGTCCGGGAGGCCCGATGAGAGATGTAAGCATTCCGCATCTATCGTGCAACACCCGGTACTCAGTACTCATTGCTCGCTCCTTTCAGCAGAAAGAAAGTCATACCGCGCGCCTCCAGTTCATAGTAGGAGTCCATCCCTCGCAACACAGAAACCGCAGTCGAGGATTGCGGTGGTCCATATCATTCACCATGGCCACATTTGGATCTACCCCACAGGCGTCGAGGATGTAGGCAGCTTCCTCGAAGAATTGGATGCCGAATTCGTCCGAGATAGACCCAGGATGTTCTGAGTTTTCTTTGCAAAAGTCCAGGTATTATCGATTAAGCTTAGAAACTGAGAACACCTTGAGGTGAGTAAACACGCCAACGTGAGCTATTTGGAACAGAGCGCAGGCTGTGTGTAGTTTGTCTAAGTCTGCATTTAATGATTCTGCGCGTCTCGTACTGCTTGGTGCCAGAGCCCGACAACTGGTGGCATTTTCTGAAGGTTTCCTCTTCTACTCGGCAATTAGCACAGGTATTAGCTATGCAAATGCTGATGCGTGTAAATGATTGTCATCCATCCAAGTTTCCTCGGGAACTTTGATTATTTCTCTAAATGGAAGAAAGCTGGCGAGGTTGGCTGCATCCGAAAGGAGAATGAAACAAATGCCTCTAGCCGTTGCGACCGAAAGTTCATGATGTTGGCCCATTCAGGCCACGTCTCATCCCATTCTAACAGTCAGCGCTAGGTCGAAGTGAACCGCACTCATGGGAGCTGACCTTTGTCCGTGAGCAGCTTGGAAGTCATGAAGTCAGAGTAGCAGGATCAGTCTATTTCTGGATAACTGAAGTACCTGGTATAACGGAATACCCCCGTTGCTGGAGACGCTCATAAAATCGATGCCAGCCCAATATAAAAATCATGACAGGAAGAAAACCTTTCACACCACTCCCGTTGACGCTCTTTCCGTTCATTTCTGTGTTATGTTTGCCTCTGTTTCCGCCAAGCCTCACATTCTTTGGCATGCTGTCGAAAACTACTCAGGAAGATGAATGAAAGGGAGAAAGTCCAATAAGCCTGAAGTATGGCACTACAGTGCTTCTGTTTTGTTGCTTATAAATTGTAATCTTGTCGAGAGACTGGCAATACTCATGCATGAGCGAGGCTGCATAGTCTCTATCAACCCATGTGGAACATTCTGCAGGTATGGTGTACAGGCATGAAACCTGGAACAGTAGTGCTACAGACCTCTCTTTACTAGAATATGTTCCCCAGCCAAGACAGCGTTCTTGTGAATTATATCATGGCAGGAAGAAAGGCTGAAAAGCCTTTTTTTTGGGTGAAATCGTCTGTCGTGAAATATATGGTGAACCTTGCTGGCCTATTCTCCAGCCTGGACAATACCTGCAATGTACATTCCAGAGAATAGTTGGCGTGTATTTTCCACAACCCTATGCAACATCTGAGAGATTTTAAACAATCCAAAGAGTGTGAACGTACATGGCAAGGATCATAAAATACGAGATTTGCATATTGTGGTTCAGTCAAATTGGCAGGGTAGGCAGGTCCCTGACTGCTGACGAGCGGTCTTCAATATGAATGCAGAAGACTTGTCCATCAGGAGTTCTCGGAGAGATTTACACATGGGTGCAAGCTTCAGGAGGTCTATCGGGTGGATGTATACGGCAATCTAGTACCATTGCGCCGATCAGCGAACGGTCGGAAAAAAAGACTCGAAGAATATCCACGCACGAGGAACAGCACGTCAAGGTTCAATTGGCATGGTCCACCTGGCATTCCACGAAGCCGCTCCTTGTGTACCGCCGTACCTTGTGGTCGACATTTTATGGCAGGGGTTGGGGCACCGCTTGCCAGGGGACGTTCGACAGTAGTGTTCACCAGAAGCACACCATCGCTGGTGTAGACCTTCCCTGGCTCGATCATCTTTGCAGCTGATTCCGCCTGCACCATCATTCATTCGGGCCCATTCAGGCGTGCATACGTGACAGCGAGCACAACACGCGAGAGGGGCGTGTTCCTGTTCGGACAAGTCGATCAGGCGCGACGAGTGGTCTTTTACACCAGCGGCGAGAATGTGTCCAGCGAGGATGAGCATAGGGGCGAGTGCGGGGGGGCACGCGCGTCGGGACTTGTACCGTTTGTGGGTTGTCATTGAGCCTCGGGCTGGCGATGCTGGGTTGGGAGGAAGATTCCTCAGTGGGAAAGCGGCCCGCGTGGACAAGCGCCGAAAACACGAGGTGATGGAACGTGTGCACTGCCAATCTGGTATACCATACGGACCACAGCTTGTTCGTTGACTCCCACCATTCAAATATTCAAACGTTGCTAGATTGTGTCGCTGATACATACGTCGTCAACAATGACCGGTGCGTACTGACAAGATGCAGCGCGCGTTGATGCTGATCGTTGAACTCAGCAACTGAAATCGACGTCGGTAGGAGGGTATGTGCAGTGACGTTCTCAGCGAATGGCGAGTATCTCTTGACCAGTGGCCCCACTGGCAAGGGGGTTCAGTTCGCGGTCGGGGTGTGGCGAGTGGAAGACGGCGAACTTGAACAAACGGCAACAGTGCAAGTGAGGGCTGTCGAGTGTCTCACTGTGTCCAAGGATGGTAGATGGATCGCAGCGGGGACAGTTGACGGCGAGGTGTGTGTTTTGGACACAACGACGTACGAAAAAGGCTTCTCGCACTGGGAGGAATACCACCACTTCCTCGGAGTCGATTTCTCGCCCGACGCGACGCGACTCGTCTCTGCATCGAAGAACGGGACAGCAGCCATCTGGGACATTGCAGCTCGCAAACGAGTACAAACACTCGACCACGGGGATGTGGTGAGAGCAGCCAAGTATTCTCCACAAGGCGATCGGATCGCGACAGCCACTCTTCAATCCGTTCAAGTCTGGGACAGCAACAATGGGCGCTTGCTCGTGAACATCAATGTAACAGTCACCCAGTGGTACAACACTAGTCTGCTCTGGTTCAACAACCACCTCTTTGTCATATCCAATAACAAAATCAAGCAAATCGAAGCATCCACGGGATCAACAGTCTCGGAATGGCCAGTTCCCGACAGCATGGCGCGCTCGTGCATCGCTCTCCCAAAGCATGGGAAATTCATTGCGTACTCAACAAAGCGTACCGTCACATTTTGGGACACAGCGACACACACCCAGCTCGGTCTCATCCAACACCCTCAAGACATACATTCAATCTCAGTCTCACCAGACGACCGGTTTCTCGCAATTGGTGGAAAGGACGGGAGGGTCACCATTAATAGTCTGTCTCGCATTGCTGTAAGTATCATGTCTCGTCGGATTGTGGTGCATATGAACCACTTTCTTGCTCCGATCATTTTCAATGCGATTCAATCCCTTTGTCTCATCTACGCCCCACATTCCAGGAACCAGACCTTCGGATCGACGACGCTGCGCTCAATTCTTGGAAGCACAATCAACTCCCATACACGGAAACATTATTGACCGCAGCAATCCGCGGGTCTCCGAGTCAAAGTCATGATGCACTCGCTAGTCGAGCTCTCGTGAGAGCACGTCTGCAGCAGTGGGATGCTGCCATTGCAGATGCTACATAGGTGTTTGTTGCTCTGCTCTTCCACGCGTTGTTACTAATTTACATCAAGTCCATCAAGATTAAGCCATCTGTCATTGGCTACGTTGCAAAGAGTGTAGCCCTTGTCGGCATGGGGGAAAAGTACAAGGCATATCGGACGTGCGACATCGCATTTGAGCGCTTCCATACAACTCACGTTACCTTTCTCCTTTTGATCAAGGTGTGTATCC
The DNA here is from genome assembly GCA_038092515.1 of Boletus subparvulus. Classification (NCBI taxonomy): domain Eukaryota; kingdom Fungi; phylum Basidiomycota; class Agaricomycetes; order Boletales; family Boletaceae; genus Boletus; species Boletus subparvulus. The sequence goes on along the minus strand of JBBPQL010001191.1, from coordinate 6,311 downwards.
CATGCAACTTGGTTGCCCTCAGATTCTCATTTTCCCTAGGCTACCATCGTATTTATGGCCGGAGAGCATGACGACGCGATATCCCGCGTAGACGACCTCATCGATTTGGTGCGGTTCGACTCAACATGTCACGTGGTTCAGGCACGTGCACAACGCGCTACCACAGACGAATATCACCACTGACATTTCTAGCAGGCGTACATGTATCTTCTCCTTGGAAACTCGCGCATGGAGAGTCGTGACTACGAGGGTGCGATACGATTGTTCGAGCGTGCACGAGCCCAAATGCAACCCCACCTCAGTCAAGGACTCTCCATGGTCTCACTGGTGAGCTTCCTAATGGCTATATTCCAACATATCGAAACCGCTCCCAATCTTTGACAGATCTCTGGGTGGAAGTTTGACGATCTTACCATCATGGTTCGACAGCGTCTTTGTGAAGCCCAGTATGCCGCCGGTCGCATCAAGAAGGCAGGCGAGTGTCTACTGGATTTACTAAATAACATCGATGAAGACGTCTACATGACCGGACCCAGCATTGCCTGGATTTCTGGCAAGTCATGTTATCCTGTTCCTCCGCCATGCGTTCGACATTTCGCCACAGATTTCTTGCGACAATGTCTCTCCACCCCCGAAAGCAGTGTTGACATGACCCTCCATTCACAATTCCCCATGCCGCTCTTGAGGGAGTGGGCAAAATTAGAACTGATAGGCGGTTCGTGGAGAGATGCCTTGGTTGCCGCTCTCAATGTGAGTAGCTCCAATTTGAGTACCCTTCGTGGTCTTGACACTCCGTTGGTCTGGAGTTTACAACCCCGAGATTCATGATTTATTGGGCTCTTTGCGATTATCTCGAAATGACTGACTGCATAGCGGATGCAATCGAGTGTCTCCACCAAATGAACAGTGAACTGGGGAAGACAAAGACGCTTCGCAGGCAGGCGAAATGGGTCGTAGGTGAGCAGTTGAGCAGTCACGCGTGCAGCGTTCACGTGATTGATCTCCTTCAGACCTCAAACACCGTTGCGCTAAAAAGCTGGAACACCTCGGAGACATCGCAGCAGCGGCCCAACAACACAATGAAGCCAGTGCTCGATATTCAACTGCATTGTCTCTCAACCCTATCATCCCACAAGACGTATTCGTGGAGCAGCCGCTCCTGAGGAAGTGGGCAGGATCAAAATTGACGGGTGGTTCATGGAGAGGTGCCTTGGTTGCCGCTCTCGATGTGAATATCTCCTTTTGTTCTGGTGCCTTCGCTGACTTGCCACTCCGTTGGTCTGCAGTTTACAGCCCCGAAGTTCACGGTTTATTGCACTCTCTGCGACCATCTCCTAATGACCAACCGCATAACGGACGCAATCGAGTGTTTCCGCCAAATGAACAGCGAATTGGCGGGGGAGACAAACACGCATGGCGAGCAGGCGAAATGGGCTGTAGGTGAGCTGTCACGCATGTCACGCATGCAACGTTTATGTGATTGTTCTCCTCCAGACTTCAAGCAGGGTTGCGCCGAAAAGCTGGAACACCTCGGAGATATCGCAGTGGTGGCCCGACGGCACAACACAGCTATCAACCAATATTCAACTGCACTGTCTCTCAATCCGGTCACCCCCCAAAATTTATTCATGAAGCGAAGCAATGTACATATAGCAAAGGGGTCATGGGAGGACGCCATAGACGATACGAATCAGGTGCGTCATTTCTGTCTTGCGCAGGCGCGATCTTGTCGACGGCGTCATCATTAGGTGATCACGCTCGATCCATCGTCTCCATGGGGCTACGAGAGGAAGCACGTAGCTTTGCACAGGGCAGGACGTTATGACGATGCCATAGGCACGTTCGAGACAATGCTCTCGAAGATATCGCACTCACCTGATCCAGAAATTCGTGGTGAGTGCATCGACATCGTACTGTGTTTGTGTATTGATCTTGTCTCGTAGAGCGTCGTCGCGACTTTGTTAATCCAGAACAGACGAAGGCGGCCATTCGCGTGGCCATTGAGAACGCCATTCGCGAGTCCCCGCTAGTCCTCGTCAACACCGACTCCGGTCGTCTCCTCGACAAGTCTGGCCAAGCGTGCTCATTCGAATCACAACCAATCTTTCGGGAGTTGGTCTCCTCCATGACCACAAATATTGATCATGCCCGCATTGAGCGCGAGGTTGCGGAGTACTACCGTTACGCCACATTTTCGCACAAGTGGGAAGACAACGAACCACTGTTCGAGAAAGTAATACGTATCGTGGTGTACGATCTCGAGGACTCTCTCACTCATGACAAGCTGCAAATGTTCTGCAAGATCGTGCGGGATTCTGGGTTCCATTGGGCGTGGAGCGATACATGTTGCATCAACAAATCAGATCACTTTGTGCTCCAAGAGGCCCTGGTTTCTATGTTCAAGTGGTACGAGGGTTCTGCCGTTACAATCGTGTTGCTCCGTGGTGTCGGCTCTCCGTCTAAGCGCGGTGATCTGGTGAGGAGCATCTGGAACACCCGGGCTTGGACATTCCAGGAATATCATGCTTCCAAGGTCGTCCGATTCTACACCGAAGACTGGAAGCCGTACCTGAACCTCGACATTCCCAACCACAAGGAGTCGCCCGAGATCATCTCGGAAATGGAGGAGGCAACTGGTGTGTCGTCTCGAGCTTTGATGGCACTCCGATCGGGTTTGAATGACATCCGGGAGAAGCTTCGTCTGGCTTCGACACGCCAAACGACACGGGTCGAGGACGCGGCTTATTCGTTGCTTGGAATTTTCTCAATGTCGATTCCGGTTGTATATGGCGAGGGGGACAAGGCACTCGGGCGATTCCTGGCACAGCTGCTCACGAGTTCAGGAGACACGACTGTCCTTGCATGGACAGGGCGATCTGGCGGCTTCAACAGCTGTCTCCCTGCCAATATCGCTGTCTTCAGCCAACTGCCGACAATACACATCCCGCCGGCCCTTGACCGTGCCGAAATGGACGGGATCGTCGCTAGGTTACGGAGCTCTTCACTCAATTCTACCTCAATCATGAGGTTGTATGATCGACTTCATGAGCTCCCTGTACCACTGTTCGTGGGACAACGGATGAAGCTCCCATGCATTACTTTTAAACTCGGGCCCTTGTCGGCCTCTCGGAGCAGTTCGGGGCGTGTCTTCCGTGCACAGACATCTTTGCTTGGGATTGTAGAGATCAGGACCGAGGATGATCTCTCTCGATTCGGTTCTCTGCACGTCGTTCATCCTTGGATCGACTTTCTCCTCGACCTACAGCCCGTCAGAAGTGTAGCAGATACGATACCCGAAGAGAATACAGATGATCGGTCTTCTTCGATTGGGGAATTGCCATTGTTCCCTGGTCCTTTCGGTATCGTGTCGGCAGCCCCGCGGAGGCGGGCAGCGCACCTTGTTGCTCGCCTTGGGCGATCAATTAGTGGACGGACCACCACATTTCCTGGAGATGTAGCGTCTCTCCGACCCCCTTCGTCGTTATCGCCAACAGAAAGGCAGATGCGAGCGCTCCAAGTCATCGCTCGACTGAGACAACCATTTGGCGCACTGCTGCTCACACCGGACCTCGGCAATGTGGCAGCATATAGGAGGGTCGCTGCAGAGAGCCCGATCACTATCCAGGTAGAAGAGATCACGCCTACGATATTAAACAAGCTGGTAGACTGCGTGCGTACGCTGGACGTGCTCTAACGATTTACTTTGGGTACACGATATTATTATCTCGCGTTTGATTTTTCCCCGCATCTCTTTCCTTTCATCGTTGCTTTGGTGGGGAGTGCGTACACCGCGCGTTGGACCACGAACCATTGCCGTCATCGCTCTCGTGAGCATTGTTTCGCATAGTTGTGGTTTCTCGTCCTGTCATTTCCTCGAATCCCCCCTCATGGCCTTCTTGCTGTCGATATCGTTGACTATATGTTATTCTATCTCTCTACATTTATTCTCGAAACATCCCTTGATCCATCTTGGTGGATCCATGGTCCTCCGGTCCTGGCTTCTAGTACATGTCAATGACCGAGACGACCCCAATCGCGGTGCAGTTGCGTTTAACGGTCAGCTCGAAGCCCGATATGCCTCCGAATAGGTAGTATGCCAGATCAATGCCAGATCCACACAAGGGTCACCGTGACTAGCTCGTCGACACTTCGACTAGGCTGATGGGGCGTCACGATACCGTATTATCGACTGGCGATGCCACCACTACGCTTTCGAGTTGCTGTCCAAGATGTCTGACCTGTCCGACATACTATCCGCTGACATTTTCACCTGAAGGTGCCAGTGGGGTTAGGGTGCCAGTGGAGGAGAGTTATAAGCGGTCGAGTTCCGAAGCGCCAACTCGGCACGAGTCTCCGGAAGTCTTTTATGGTGGCTGTGCCAGTACGGGTCCAGATTCGAACATGCCGGTGAACATTCCTGGTCTTCTCGCACCCTTGCAGCTCATTTGGAATCCCCGCGTCGTTCTCCCTCATGTCGTAGTCACAGGTCAGAATATTGTTCTGGCGTCTCCGCACTGATCGACCATGTTCTGTTTGCTGCAGAAAAGACATTCGCCAGTTGGACTTTTTAGCGCTTCGGAGGGCTGGGTACCGCGGTGCAGTCTTCGACAAGGACAATTGCCTGGTGAGTCGTTTCGTATTCTCAGGCCCGGGGTATGTTTGACCTACATGTAGACGATACCATATAAAGACTCGCTGGTCCCGCAACTCGAGGTCTGTCGCACCAACGACCCACGTTGAATTCACTCATAGCTTACGACAGGACGCCTGGAAAGAATGCCGGGAGGTCTTTGGTGAGGGGAACGTCCTCATCGTGAGCAATTCAGCCGGCGCGAAACACGATGCAGGCCAGGTCCAGGTAAGGTCAACCAAGCGAGGTAACACCGACGCTCAGACTTTGTCTCAGGCTGAATCCGTCTCGTATCATCTCTCTGTTCCCGTCCTGCGACACAACTCGCCCAAACCTGCGTATTCGTGCATCAAATCGATACGCACATATTTTTCGACCCTCCAAGTTCCGATCAAGAAGGAAGAGTTGGTGATCGTTGGAGACCGGATATTTACCGACGTTGTGATGGCGAACCGAATGCGCGATTCCGGAAGAGCGGATGAGAGATGCGGACCGTTGGCGGTATGGACGACTGGTGTGTGGCAAAGGGAGGGTATGATGGTTCGATGGTTGGAGAAGAGAGTGGTAGACATGGTTACGCGTTGGACTGGCAAAGAGTCCGTTTTCCAAGACGCGTTTGCAAAACCAGCTGCGTCGCAGCCTAACGAAGATACCGTTCTATCTCGAGTGTTGAATATTGTACGCAGAAAGTAGTACCTTGACAGTCGTGCGTCTTGATTATCAGATATATGGTCGAGGGCCATCTCTTACTCTTCACATATCATGTTGCAGGTGGTGCGCCCAGTATTGGCATGAATATGCCAGGTGGGGAGAACAGCCTTGTTCACTCGGCAGGGATGGCAGTGTTACGCCCGAAAGTCCTTCTCAAGAGATCACAGATGCCTGAACCTTTTTCGCATGCATGAGAATGCTGGGGTTACATGGAAAACTGAACCGCGGGCTTCTTCCAGCAAAAAGTCATAACGAGGTATGAAGTGGACGGATGGGCTTCTCTTTATCAAGCACCCCATCCAGCAGTGAGCCTAAGGGTTTCTCGGACATTCAAGCGTCCAACAAAGAGAGGGGAGAGTGATGTGACAGACAGTGATTCATTGAGGGCGTCACCGCTCGGAAGCGGCATCGAGCACCGTGACCATCCAAGGTAAACCATTCTGGTCCGACGGTCGGACAACTTCACTGCAGTTGTCAGTCTGCACCAGTATCACAAACCGCTCGTGTACACAAGTTAATTCCAGTGGCACCATCTCTCTCGATGAAGTTGCAAGCAGTGGATAGTACCCACTGGAAGAGATGTTGGGAATGATGGACAAACAGTCAACACCACTCGTCTGGCCAAGAAGACTCGAGTTCAGTATATTGACGAAGCGTGTGATGGATGAATTTCTCAACATCACTGTCAACAATCTGCTGGTGGATGTCACTCATTTGTTTAGGGTCTTAGGGCCAGGCGGCAGTGCAGCGAGGATGTCATTTTCCGGGCGGAAGTGAAGTTGACCGGAAGGGCATAGTGTGTAGGGGCTTCAAGTTGCGAGGTTCGATGATGAACGCCTCGACTCGCTTCACTTAAGGGTGAATGCGACGTACGAAGCACTCGATCGTCTTTCACGGGCCCCAGGTGGCGGACTTGTGATAGGGATCGTGATCGGACACTCGACTCACGCATTTCGCTGGACTTCCAGCC
>JBBPQL010001190.1:0-12022 GCA_038092515.1 Boletus subparvulus | reverse complement strand
TGACGGCAGCGGGACGGCTTCGTCGAGTATCTGTTGGTGAATGATAGACGCCCTCAAGCGCCACCAGGGCGTATAACGCAAGTGCGCATGGGGGACATTAAATACAATCTGTGCAAATCGGAGGAAGGCGGCTGATTGGGCGAGGTGATATGCGGGTTCGCCGCCGTAGGCGAGTTCGGCGATGGCTTTTGAATTGAGAAGGGGATCGGAGATGGGAGGTGGGTGTTCGGGGAAGACGAGGGCGTCCGAGGGCGTCACGTCGAGGTCGGGGCCCGTCCAGTTTGTCTGGACGAAGGCGTGGAGACAGGCCACCCCCAGGACGAGGCGGACGAGCTCCTGCTCTTGTGCGTCAGAGACAGACGGCAGGGTCCAGTGGAGAAGGTACTCGTAGGGTTCATCGAACGTGACAGAGGGGCGCACGCTGAACAACTGCTGAGCGTACGACGATGTGAGCACGGCTCGAAAGTCACCGTCAACGACGGCTTTTGCAAGTTTTGTCACAGGGTACGTTTCTAGAGAAGCGGAGAGCTGGTTGTCCCACCGCCCTACGAGTAGACACGTCTCCAGCAATTCGACGTTCATGTCCGTTCCCTGCTGATCTGAGCTCGATATCAAATGAATTGGTAGTAGTGATCGGTGAAGATGAAGCTCGGTCAAGTCCGAGCCGCACCCCAGAGTTATCTTATCTCAGGCGAGATCGGACCATCACCGTTTCGACATAGAAAAGCAGGGTCGGATGAGAACAGACATATTCTCGTCAGTGACAAGACTACTATGATGCCGCCACTAAAGCCTTCCGCGACGGTTCGTTGGAGGATCAAAGTATAACTCCAGTAGTACTTATAGACCTGTAGTACTACATACACGAGGCTCAGTCTGGAAATCAGTCCAATAATCGATTTCATAGCAATCTCAACTTTCGGGAGACTGGTTATATATTCCAAAGCGGCATAATAGGATTAGCAACGAGCGTATAACGAGCGTCGGGGGTGACCCTGGGTGACCGTCTCGTTACTAATCCTACCCAATGGCAACCATCCATGTATCCGACCCTCAGAAACGTCCCTGACACCATCCATCGAAACAAAACTCGTTCGCCGGCGCGATGCTGCACCCCTGTCGGACAAGTTACAGTTTCGACGACGACGACGGTTCCATCTTGACCTGCGTGCCAGACGCAACGAGCCGACGATGTGTCACGTCCCAAACCTACAACAACCAGACGAAACAAGACCTCAACCCTTGTCCGATGCAGTGCGATATAATTCCCACACCGGGACTCACCTCGATGCGCGCACACCACGTGCGTGTCCCGATCGCCGTGCTCGTATTGACCAACCTGAGTTTATCACCCCTGTCGCGTACCCACTTTAGGACGCGGTCGCCAATAAGGAAAAAAAAAAAAGACTTGCAGACTTGCTGGCGCATGGTATGTGACGTTGATACCCTGCGACACACTCCCCGTACCCCCCGCGCCGTTCGCAAGCGACATGGCAGCGACCGGGAGCGTCGTACACCTTCAAGTATAATGCGTAAGTAAAACGACCTCGATGACCTCGGTTCAGCGGCAGGCCGTCAAACGACCGAGAACGCGAACGGGATACGTACATATCGACGAGATGCACAATACAGGCACCGTGCATCTTTCCGCGAGAGTTCAGCATATCTGCGTTGTCGGGGAACGGGAGCACCAAGGGCCAACACCGTAATACGTATTTGAAAAGTGTACCAGGGTAGAAAACGATGATGAGCATTGCACGTCAAAGGGGCGTCGACCGGGGTCGGGATCAGACCTTCAGTGACAGTAATCTCCAACACCACTCTCGCCTCTCGTTTCGCTGGTTCATCGACGTTGGGTACGATCGAGACCTCGACGATGTCCAAATGTTGCGTCGTCCGCGTCCCAAAACCATCGTCCTTGAACATGTTCAACCAGCCGTAGACAAGTTCTACAAAAAGACGCACATGGAGAACGTGCGTGAGTCAACGATGGGCGACCAGACGTTGGTCCGTGATGGGATGATATGTATCATGAGGCGCACCTTTAATTGCGATGGATGCGTTTCCAGGAATGCTGCGGAGAAATTCCTCCGATATTTCACCTTCGTCACCCATTGCCTGGCGTTGTCTAACAGTTGCAGGTCGAGCGACAAAGGGCGGCTCGACGTAGTAGTACGTCGGTGTCCGGCGGGAAAGCCTGCTGGCATCAACTGCGGCCCTCGCCGCGCCGCCGGATCAGGAGAATCGTGTCAACGACCCCACTTGTGACACATGATGCATGACAGGGCAGTGCCAGTGGCCTGGGTTGGGCAAGACAAACCCGGAGGCCAGGCCTTACCTAATTAGCCAATGCGAGGGCTCCCTTAGTTGCACAAGAGTTGTTGGACCATCATATATCATTTCAGCTGCCCCACTGCGTCCAGTTTGACAGGTCAGTTGCAGTTCTAAGGATGTGCCGTCGGACCCATTGCACCACCCGGGGTGACACGACTGGATACAGATTAGATTAGATGAACAAGGCGTCGCACTATCATCTACTCGTAATGGATCCGTTTGTCGTCGGCGGTGTGATACCACTCAGGAAACTTCGTGGCACGGAGGAGACCCCCCGTGCATAGATCTGACTCGTATACACCTGCACGACGCATAAGCACACCAGAACTGAGAAAGACGGAATGACATCGACATACCAGTTCGTCGAATATGATCGCCGGTACCTTTTTGTCGCACAGCGTCGACCCAGGGTGAATTTTGACGACGGACTGTCCCATAAGTTGCTTATACGACCCGTCCGGCTGCAACAGCGCGCTCTGCTGCATCAGCCCAGCTGTAAAACACCTCAGCACGGGCTCCTCCATATCGCTGCTCGATGTTCTCCAATCGAGTTCCACCCTCTGACATGTTACCCTCAACTGATCCCTAATTTTAAGTGCTTCCGTCAAGATTCGTTCGTTCAGGTAATGCTTCCGACACCATTCCCTGCGCTCGCTTTTGCTTTCGCTGGCTGCGATTTCTTGGTAGGACCGAAGGGCATTGAGTATCGTGAGGTGGTCACCGCTTGGATGTCGGAATTTGCGCCGAGCATCTGCGATGGCGTCTCGCTGGTCCGAAACGTCAAGAAAAAGGCTGGCCGAGGATGATATCAAGGAGACGATGTCGATTACTTCAGAAGTACAGCCGTGCGTTTTCGATGCGAGGATGATACGGGCGTGGTAAGGCTCAATAGGGAAGGAGGCCATCTGCCGGCCAAGGGTTGTCAGAGTCTTGGAATTATCCAACGCACCTAACAACCAGAGCGTTTTTAGGGCCGAAACCACTGTGTTGCCATAAGAAAGGTTTGAGCATGTCAGAACCAATGCGCACCAGAATGGTAGTCTGGTGGATCCATAAATTCTATCTCTTCCAAATCTTGATCGAGACATTTGAGTTGTAATACACTCTGCGTTAAACTACACCGGCGGATCTCCGGCTCTGCGGAGATTGCCAACCTGTTGAAGGCTTCCTCGGTGTACAAGCGAAAGCAGAATCCGGGGCCCTGGCATTGTCAGCGACAACGTTATGAAAGCACAGATAGTGGCATATACCTCGCGTCCCGCACGACCAGCGCGCTGCATGGCGGATGACTTCGTGATATCGCGGGTCAGTAGAGTATCAAATCCTAAGCGCCGGATGAACGATCAAGCAACACCTCCTAAGAAGAGAGTCTTACCACAGCCGGTATCTTTTGACATATATCTGTTCTCCTTACATTTTCCAGTATCAATCACATACTTGATCCCAGGTATCGTTATAGACGTTTCAGCGATATTCGTCGCCAATATACACTTTCTTTCGTTCGGTGAGGTCGAGGAAAATATCCGTGCTTGGAGGGAAGGCGGCAATGATGCATACATCGGACATATCACCACCTAAGTCTGTATTTAAACTGGGGTGACAAATAGATGCATGGTGGAAAGGTCCACCTTCATGCGCTCTATGGGGAGCCGTTTGGCATACATCTTGATAGAATTTTCTAAATTTTCGATATCTTCTTGGCCTGTTCAACGGTAATGTGAGTCTTCATAAGTGGGAATTTCCCATCAAACGACGCAGACCCGGGAGAAATATGAGGACATCCCCTGATGGTTTGTCAACATGTATCTGAAAGAACGTCCGTAGTGCAGAGTCGACGTAGTCCGTTTGACCAACAACCGTATGGAATATCTGGACAGGGTGTTGACGACCCTTGACGTACAAAATTCGAGCGCTAACTACTAATGAGCAGTCGAAGGAAATAAATAATAAAGAACGAACTTGTTATAGAATCGGCTAAACTTCTCGGCGTCAAGAGTAGCGCTCATGACGATAATCTTGAGCGGATTCGATCTCGAGAGGGGGTTCTTTCCCTTTCCCTTCCCCTTTCCCTTCGTCTCGTCGACTTGATTTCTCTTCGCTTGTATGGTCTTGAGATTTGCGATCAAGAAATCCGTGCGAAGCGTCCGTTCGTGCGCCTCGTCGAGTATGATGACGCTATAGCGGGACAATACGGGATCTGACAGTAGCTCGCGCACGAGCATACCATCACTGACATATTTGATTTTCGTCTGTGCTTGGCAAGCTTCGTCGAACCGCACCGAGTAGCCCACCAGGCCGCCAAGAGTGACGTTCTGCTCTGCGGCGACGCGCGCAGCGAGGGAGGTGGCTGCGACACGTCGAGGTTGTGTCACAGCGATCATACCGTTCCCTGCAAGTCCAGCCTCGAGTATGTATTGCGGGACCTCTGTGCTTCAGGGATCTGGTGAGATTGTATTGCTGGACGGAACAAACGAACATGAACACGTACGGGTAGTCTTTCCGGATCCCGTCTCACCGAGGAGAATAGTGACATCGTTATCGCGGATTTCGCGAATGAGAGCGTCCTTGCCTGGAGAATCACATGCTGAGATGTGGTATCGGCGAATGAGTGGGGTTGGGAACGTTACCCTTGGCTATCGGGAGTTGCTCGCGTTGTTTCTGGAGGGGGCTTGTGGGCTTTTGTTTCTTCAGTTCCTCATCAGGGTCGAAATATATTCGGGCCTTCTTCCTCGGAGTGTGTATAGACATTTGTATGGGTGATGAGTCTGATTATTGATTTGGCACTACACCAAATGTGTCCCCAAAAAAAATGTTGGCACGAACTCAGCGCGCGTGTATGAATCGACTGCCCCAGGTATTTCGTTGGATTCGATACCTGAACGTTCAAGCCTGAAAAAAATCGACTCGGAGGAGTTGAACAGATAGATGTCATGCAGAAATGTTGTGATCGGATATCGGGAACCGGCAATGTAACTACTTGCCGGAAAGCTTTGTCGAGTACTCAAGTCGTCTAAGTAAGGTACACGTCTAACTTATGCAGATTCGGTGGACAGGGACGCAAGATACGTTCTCAGTTTATCGAGAGCACGATATCTGTGGGATATGACATTCTTTTCCTCCTTGGTCATCTCCGCATACCTTTTGGAGATGATGAGCATGCACCCAGGGCAGAGTTACAGACAAGACTCACGTCTTGTCGAAGCCTTTCGGCTGGAATACTGCGTCCCAGCCGAATGTAGTCGGCCCTCGTGCGGGCACAATCGTACCATCCGTTCGGCCTTCAAACAGGATAGGCTCCGAGCTTGGACCAGCGCTGTATGCGAACGTGCACAGCGCATGCGCATCTTTCGTTGGGAAGCCAACGAGAAGGTTGTTTAAACCTTGTCAAAAAGCAACCACAACGTCAGAGCGGGCCGATCAGAACACGCGGAACGAACCTTCATGTCCGAGAGTCTTCATGAAATGCTTAATGTAGGGTCCTGGAAGGCCACCGAGCGCTTCGTAGCACAGCGCCGTGTCCTCCGTGATGCACGCACGTCCGAGCTATTGCAATCAGTACGGGTTCGCGGAGAAGTACGGGACCCCACCAGCTCAGCAGCCCGTCGGCATTTGGCTCTCGCCACTTCCTGGGTGGTGCCCTGCAACTCGGGAACTTGCAAAGAACGGGAAAATGTTAATTTCCTTGCTGTGCGACGCTACAAGAAGGCCAACTTGCTATCGAGATCCTGCGAATCAATTTCGATCGGTCCGCCCTGCGAGAGGATATACTTGGTTTCCATCAATTTGTTTGCATTTCCGGTCACGAAGGCTAAGAGAAGGAAGCGATCAGTCGTGCAGACGGCGAGGCTCTCTATTAATCGTACTTAGACGCTGGGTGGTCATCGTGGAGGATTGGAGCGAGCCGGTTTGACTCACGACTCGGTTGAGCCAGCTTGCTCACGAATTTGGACCCTGAACACGCCAGTGCCGCCGCCTCAGGCCCTGAGCACGTTCTTGCGGAACGCCAACGTCGACTGGCGGCTGAGAATCTCAACAGCGTAAAAAGCTGCGCGATATCATTTCTCGTCCCCTCATTCTGTTATTTATCCACGCACATCTCTCTGACAGGTGGGTACAGCTGCAAGTTGGCAGGTTCACAAGGGCGGCTCGACCTCTTACGCTCGCATTTCTAGGCTTGGCTAACCCTCATTCTAACAACGTCCACGATGCCCGAGTATGTATACGCTCTGCACAACTTTGTGCCCGACCACGAGGACGAGATAGCCTTTGAAGCTGGACAACCTATCGAGGTCGTCGAGAAAGACGACCAGTACAACGACGGATGGTGGCAGGTAAGCACGCCTCCAACTACCCTTTCATTTCCCAAACACACCGCACATGCGTGTTCAGCGGGCGCGTGGCCGACAGTGTGTCCACCCCAACGCCACGTCGACTACCTGCCGTTCATGCTTCCCCATCCACGTTGTCATTGAACGATGTCGCCGTTCATTCTTTGCTTACCCTTCTTCTTTCGCTTCAAGGGTCGTAATACCGCAGGCAAAGTCGGATTGTTTCCCCAGAGCTATACGACACCTGCCGCGCCGCCAGGGGTAGTCTCCACTTCCACCTCTGCTTCCTCTAGCGATCCCATTTCCACACCACCCGACTCACTCAGTCCTCTCGGCGAAGAACACGAATCGACGTCCTTGCAAGATGACGACGCGGATTCCAGGATTGGCATCGCCATTGGAGAGCCAGACAGTGCTGACGCCGAAGTTATGAAGGCGACCATGACCGACGTCCAAAAGGCCATCGAGCAGCTCGGAAGAAGCGACCGAGATGGAGCGCAGAGTTTTAGCTTTTCGAGCACGCGGGACGGAGATACCGATCGAGAAACTGATGGCACGGAGACCGACGGAGAGATCGGGGAAGGTTGGCATCGCAGCGCTCGGGACAAACTTGCCGAACAAGCTCGCAAAGTCGTGGAAGCACAGGCTGCGGAAGAAGCCCGAGAAGCACAAGAAGTGCGCGTACGGACGAGCGCACCCCCAATCGACGTGGAGATGAGTGACGAGAGCGAGGCCGAAGAAGAAGACTCTGCGTTTCAACATCTGCAGCACATGCACTTTACACGCGACCACCCACATATTCCGGAGGAGGAGGAGGAAGAGGAAGCACGTCGAAACTCGGTTGCGAGGGACCACAGACGGAAGAATTCAAACGAGACGTCGTCTATTATCCTTCCCAAGGATGATCTGTACTCTTTAGGAGAAGAGACTGGGGAGCGCACCGCTTCGGCGAATCAGATTTCATTTGCGTCCACCAGTTCGCCGCCGAGGTCTACGCGTTCTCCAATCCCCAACGACAGACGCTCGCCCAGGTTTCTTTCAGCCCCGACGACGCCCGACGCCTTCAATATCGTTGCACCTGTTCCCATCGTACCTATGAGTGTACATATGATTCCTATGTCCACATCCCCTGAACCATCGGTACGGGCCACTACTCCCAGCGTTACTCGTGATATACCCGCAGCTCTTCCGTCGCCAGCCCTCACTGCCTCCGGTACTCGCCAACACTCTCGGCAAGCATCCCAGCGGAATAGTGGGTCGTCCACGGGGAGAGGTTCCGCCGGGACAACTGCTCACTTGGCGCCCGAGACCGATGCGCAAAAGAAGTCTACCCCTGCCTCAGAATGGACTGTCGACGAGGTTGTCGAGTGGTTAAAGTCAAAAGGATTTGGGTCCGATGTGTATGACAAATTTATTGGTCAGTCTGATTCCTGGACCATCTATTTGCCTAACATCGCCGTCTCGTAGAGCAAGAAATTACGGGAGATGTCCTCCTCGAGCTCGATATCAACCTTCTCAAGGTAGAGATTGGTATCGTGGCCTTTGGGAAACGCGTGCGTATTGCAAACGCCATCGCCGAGCTCCGTCGCCCTCCTTCCATCATCCTAACCGACCACCAACTTCAGCGTACACAATCCATCACGTACGCCCATTCGCCGAGTGGGTCGACGCAACACTCGTTGAACAGCCCCATGTTCACGAGCATGGGATCGACGTTCAACGGCCCGCCCTCCTCCACGCTGGTCGGTCCTGGAAGCCTTGAGAGCCCCAGAGCGGAAACGTTCACGAGTCCACTGATTACAAAGCGCGTGTCGAGTCACTCGAGTGCGGGCGCGAGCGTGAACGGCGGCGGCTCGGTCGGGGGCGGCGACATTGCCGCCGGAATCGAGAAAGCGGGGTTCATCGGCGTAGCGGGACTCGGTCTTCGCGCGTTGCCAGAGACCCAGTTGGCATCATGTCCGAGCGACACTGCGCTTGCTGCCCCAGAGGCAAAGTCGGATGGGATTACGGAGGAGGACCGGGGTGCCCTGAGCGAGGTGAGCGTCGTTGGTTGCGCGTCGCATGTTGACACTCTCTGATGGCGATTTGTCTAGGGTGAGGCGGCTCCGGCTGCTAAACAGCAACGCCGACGTCTCTTTGGTCTCTCGGTGGACTCGTATGGATCAGGCAAGGACAAGGAGAGATCCGTGACCCCGGTTGACGGCAAGCCTCCGCCTTCCCCGACAGCAACCGCCTCTCCCCGTATAAAGCGACACGAATCCCAAGACGATGCCAACGTCTCGACGAGGCGCGCTCGGAGTAAACGTGGTGCGGACGTGGGCAAAGGCACGGAGAGGCATAGTTTGTTTGGTGGGACGTTTACGACGGCGATCGGTCGATCGCGGAAGCCGCCTCCCAGGGTTACGTCGTGAGTCGTTTCATGATTTTGTTGACCAGGACGGGGAGTTGACTGGACGTTGGATAGGACGCTATTGGAGGAGAGCAGCCCCACGGAGAAGACGTCGACATTGGGTCTTTCGAGGCTCTATAGCAGCAGGAAATCGTCTGGGCGTCCTTCGACGTCCGATGGTTCGACGGCCAGCAGTCTCCGGAATGGCCTTCGATCCGTAAGTGAGAGCGATTCCAAGAAGGAGAAAGGAAAGTCGCTTGAGAAGATGAGGGACCAGGAAAAGGTGAGACCCACGGAACTCAAGGAGGCCGATGTGCTTCGCAAGCAGACGAGGACGCCCCAAGACGGACGGGCGGGATCGCGCGGACCGAATGCGCTCAAGCCTGGGAGGAGCATTGTCGAGCAGATTGGGCAGCCTGATCACGAGGGGTGGCTGCGCAAGAAAGGCGACCACTATAATTCTTGGAAGCTCCGGTACTTTATCATCAAGGGACCGCATTTGTACATTCTACGCAGCAGCAGCAAGGCGGTGAGTCGATTTTGGGAGCCGGATGTTGGCGTCGTTGACGTGCTCACGACTCCGGTGCAGGAAACGAAGATCAAGGGATATGTCAACATCGTAGGGTACAAGGTCGTTGCGGACGAGAACATTGACCCTGGCCGCTATGGATTCCGGATCGTCCACGAGACAGACAAGACGCACTTTTTCAGTTACGACGAACAAGCCGCCGTGCGTGAGTGGATGAAGGCGATCATGAAAGCCACCATCGGCAGAGACTACTCGAGTGCGTGGCCATCCTATAACGTTTACTCGCGACGCGATCATGATCATGCGCTTTCACAGAACCCGTGGTGTCTTCTGTCAACATCCCTACCATACCGCTCACGGTGGCACAAGCGATGAACCCAGGTCCGAGACCGCCTTCACCCACGGCCCGGGCTGCGACACAAAAGGCGCTGCGGCGGGAGAATCCAAACCAACTCTCGACGCGCGATGCGCGCATTCTTATGGGACTGCCGTCTTCGGACAATGCGACGCGTACCGACGACGGACAGGAAAGCGAGCGCGTGAGGCTCGAGTCCTTTTTTGCAAACCAACCTACGGAGACGGGCGAGAACGGACACGGCGCAGCGACGACAGGTTCCAAGAGTGCACCACCGCGGCCGTCGAGAGAAGCCCGTCGGGCGAGTACGTCTGCGCGGGACTTGATGGACGTACGTCCCCACTCGACTCTAGAGAACGTGCGAAACTGACGACAACCTTTTTCTCTTTCGGCAGCGTACCGACAGTAATCTCGTCGACTGGGCAAATTCGCATTTGCCGAGATCGCACCAGGTGACGGATCCCGCAGGCCCCTTGTTTGGTGGTCTCGCGCTTCTTCGACTTGCAGAAGACATGATGGGCAAGTCTGCCTCGCCTCCGATTCCTGACTCGGCGTTCCCCGTTGGACCCAACGATGACAAACTCGATGGTCTATTCCGGTTATTTGACTTTCTCCTCGACAACGATGTAAAGATGGGGTCTGTTAGTATCAACGACGTTCGGCAGGGCAAGCGAGACAAGGTGATGCAACTGCTCAAGGCGCTCAAAACCTGGGAGGATAGACGGAAGGAAATCGTGAAAAGTCTAGGACAAGGAACGATTCCAAGCGGTCCCTTCATGGGCCCCGTCATGGGTAATTCATGGGAGTAAATAATGGTGAAGAGAAAGGGAGAGACGTCGCTGCGCGCCACCACGTGCCCGCTGCGATTATGTATATGCTTGCTTGGATGTTCTCAAGGTCGATGGACTCGACTAGTACGCTCATTTTCCGTCTTTCGACATGATTTATTCACCTCTTGACTACAACGTGACCCGCACTCGTTTACTGTTTTCTTTGTTTTTATGTTTTCTTTGGGACACCCACCGACACGCTCTTTTTCTCCCTTGTTTCAACATTATCTGCGTTTGTACTCACATTAATTTAGTATATTTGATGGAAATATGATTTATCGAAGAGACATCAAAGCTTGCTCGACGTGCTTCGAACGGAGGCAACCATCTTGGTATGTACCGCAGATGCCACCAGTCGGTGTTGGGTGACGTTCCAGATCTGAGATGGGTGAGCTAGGAAATACGGAAGGTTTGATCAGACACCTACTTCACAGCGAGACGATAGAGCACGACTGCCGAGTGATATCGTGGTGCTCACGATCCGCAGCCTATCGTCCCTGAAAGAGCAACGCATCAGCGCTGTCAAGGAGGTGCGTGAACGGGGGGCGAACGTCACGGCGGGTGCATGGAATAAGATTTGGAGGGACTGCGAGACGCCTAGGTCGCCTTTACTTGTGGTTGCCAGGTTGAGCAGGCCGATAGGCATCGAGGAGCAGCTAGGAGCGGACGAGGTTTCTCAGCAACAGACGTTTGGGAGGAATGGAACGGCATCAAACATACTTGTCAATCAGTAGCGCAGAACAGGCACCATGCATAATTCCGAGTCTGTTCAACATATCTGGTGTACATACACGGGACGGAAATGATGAGCAAACGAGACGTGAAGAGGAAAGGAGTACCTCACCTTCTTGGACGGTGATCTCGGCGACCACACGGCCCTCGAGTCTCTCCGGTTCCTCCGTCTTGGGCACGATGGAGAATTCTATCCATTGGATCCTTGAGGCGATTTCGGGCTCGAATCCGCGCGTACCTCTGGCTTTGTTGAGTTTGGCTTCGGCGCTGATGAGGTCGACCAGGGATTGTTTGAGTGCTTGGGGTGCGTTTCCGCGGATGGTGGAGGCATCGATCCATTCGCGGGTGTCCATTTGGACTTGGGGAGGACTAAGATTGCTGCGTGTCCGTCACGTGAAGCACCGGATGTTACTAACAACGAGGCGTCAGCGGCGCGTTGTGGGCCTGTGTGCCAGTGCCCACGAGCATGAGCGTTCTCCCAAACCAGCGCGGTAAATCTTAAATCAAGTTCGGCGAGCCACCATG
>JBBPQL010001189.1:0-12031 GCA_038092515.1 Boletus subparvulus | reverse complement strand
CAGCAGGGATGACCCATGCAACATCTTGCTCACCTGTGGGCACCTAGAAACAAGAGCTCTTGCTCGATGCTTGATGCCGCCTTCTCGACCTCTTCCTCCCTACTCTCCATCGCCACGTCGTATGTCCTCACCCACATCAAGAACTGATCCTCTGTTAACACTCTATATGCAACATAAAGCGTCCTCAGCCCCCCATTCGCGAACATGTCTATATCCTTGGTCATCTTGTCCTTGAGCCCCAGATCAATGCTGGCCGAAAGTCGCACATACATGATGGAGTCCGCACACTTGCAGGACAACCGTCTGGCATGCGTATGACCACACTCATTGGCTTCTGCATACTGTCGAAGTCGAGTGTCTTCAACAACGTGTACTGCTCAGGCTGTTCCATCACCTCAATATTGATTGCATCCTTGGATTTCCCACAAACGGGAAACCAACGTCCCTCATGGCACCACAAGCACAGCCTTGTCCAGAAACTCTGCCTTGTACTCCAAGTACCATGGCTTCTCCGCCTGCCTAGGCTTTTCTGCGAGGATGGTGTGGCAGATGGCCAGCATGCGGAAAAAGACAGTAATGTGCCCTGCTTGTTCGGATGTCCAGTCCACGATGTTGTCCACTCATTTGGGTGCAACGAGCGTGAGCTTGTCGATCTGTGCATACTGGTTCTTGAAGAGCTTGGTGAGGGTGGACACCATGGCGTCCATGGCATCTTTGAGCACGGCCCAAGCTCCTCGGGTTTGACAGTGTTTGCTCGGCCTTCTCTCGTCGCAGTGCCACACTCCGCTCCATGATACCTTCCTTATACACCACACTGTGGATGAAGTACTTTTGGAACTCCATGATGTTCTGCGTGGGCATACCAGTCTTGTCGGAAAAGACATATTCGATCTGACCGAGGTCGTCAGAGATACCTTCTTGGGGATGCAGGCAGTATTAAAGGGTTTATAGTACATGTCGACGTCTTGTGCAATGTAGGCTTGGATCGTCTTGACGATTTCGATTGAGATGAAGGACATTGCAGCAGTGGTCTTACTGGTAGAATTACCACAGTGCTGGCTGGGAGGGGACACCATTGAATGGCGGCAATGAAGGCATGAGGTGGTGGCAGGAGGATCCGGGGAGAGCAAGGGAAGAAGAAAATGGGAAAGCCAAGGTAGCCTATTGTTACAGTTTGTCTCCTCTATCATGGTACCTTTCTCTTTTCCTACTTTCGTCGTACCCATCTGCTCTTTGGTATGTTCTCTTATGATTGGGTGCATTCTCTAATTCTTTTGAGTTCTTTAAACTCTTCTTTTATCGAACTATAACCCGCGCCGTTCTCGTTCTACTACTACCGGACGGGATGATACCTGTTGACTCATTCGCGCTTACGCTTATCATGGACAGCCTCGTCTTCTGTCCGATTCTTTCGTATCGGACACGTATTCCCTATTACTCATTGATTCCTTCTTGTTCTATGGAGTTCTACACTTACGCGTCCTCTAGTATAAGTAGGCTGCTGCATGTACTTTAGCTCTCATTCTCGTTCTGCGCAATCTAGCGTATTCTTGGATCCTTAGGCAATCGGCTTAAGACCTCTGCTTCTCTGAACCTCTGACACTGAACCTTCGGATTGACTTGAGGACGTAGCGTCTCTTCGTGAGTACCTCCCTCAAGACGATCAGGTTTCGCTCGACCTACCAAGAGTACGTCTCGCGTAACACCTATGATACATTTTGATGTTGACCAGGTATTTGTGTGCAGATGGTTACGTCTGAGATGGCAGAGTCAGCAGTCCCTGGACGCTCATCTCTTCTGAAGAAGATGGAGCGTTTCCTGCGGGCAGTACCACAGTGCCAGGTGGGAGGGGAGACCGTTGAATGGCAGCAATGAAGGCATGAGGCAGCGGCAGGAGGATCCAGGGAGAGCAAGGGAAGGAAACATTGGACATAGGCGGCGAGGAGGGGTGGGCGGGCGGGATATGGGTTTCAAGCTCCGAGGTACAGGAAGGCACATCCTTGTTTCTGAAAGTACAGTGAGACAAGGTGAAGTAAATCTCGACCAAGGTGCCCTGTAATTCATGACGGTACGCGGAGGGCTCAATGAGGTGATTATTGATGTCTTATGCAGGGACAGGAATGGCTCAATATGTGGACGATATCCGTTGCAATTCATCAGCAGCAACATCACAGTTAATGGGCCAGTCCTCAAGTGACATTGTTCCTACTGAAGGACGATGTAGAAATGAGAGTTGGGACTGAACAAGGGATAAGAGCGTACCATCATTATCAGAATCAGGTGAGACGTGCTTGTAAAGGGTGAGAGACAGGTATTGAACAATATGGTGGAAAGCTTACCTTGAACAAAATGTGGTGAAACTTGACACAATTGTCGCGCATGAACTGTGCGTGAGCAAGAAGAGTGGTGAAGTCATTGCAGAAAGGATTGACTTGTGGTGCATCGCCACATGACCCTACCACTGGCAGTCCACTGAACGTGATCAAGTGTAGATGCGTCAGCAAGATACATAAAAGCCAGCATTCAGAAGTAACACATGTCTCGATAGCTGATGCTAGAGAAGAAGGCATGATGGGTGATGGGAAGAAAGTGAGGATGCCAATTTTGAGGACCCGCTGGATGTTTAAATAGTGGAGGATCGATCAAATTTGAAACCTTAGTAAGACACTGTCTGAGAGTGGACAGACCTTTAGATAGACTACAAGGGAAGGAGCAAACTGACCAAGTAGGAGAGGTCTGTGGGATGGGGGAAGTCACTGCACCGGAATGGTCAATGAGCCATGTTGGCAGTGTTGCGATCAGTTCCAAAATCTGTAGAGCAATGTCAGTGGAGACATCGACAAGAGTGCACAGACCTTATGACTGTTGATGCACAGTGTGTATGGTGTTCAGATGTTTATGTTGTAACACACAATGGGCGGGAAAGTGGATCAAGGATGCTAGGTGTGTAGGGAGTTCGGCACTTTGGGTGTGTAAATACTTGTACAGCGATGACAGAGGAGGCACAGACAAGGGAGCACCAACCACAGGATCATTGAGGAAAGGCGTGTACAGTGTTCGGTTGTCAATTTTGTAACATCCAACAGGTGGGAATGGGGGAGGGAAAAAGCGCTGCAGGTAAAACAAGGTAAAACTCGCCCCCAAACTGTCCATTTTCCGGACATTCTCCGGACCCAAACCCACCCAGACAAACTACTATGACCCAAACCGGCCATTTCAGGGATTGACACCAATCCATAGCTGTCTTGAGGTCACTTTTGATTTTATTTCTCTTGACTCGGATTTATATGGATGCCGTATTCTCTTGTGGGGGTGAATGCCCCAAGCCAGCATTTGATAACCAATGCTCACTAAACCAGCATTGGGCAATGTGTCAGATCTACCAAGCCTCTTTGTGCTCAAGTATGCAAAAGCGTAGAGAACACCTCGAAATGGCAAATATCAACATCCCAGGTTACAAGGCGAACCAGCACAAAAAGCGTGTGTTGGCCAAGTCAACATCTGAGTCTGGTTCTATTGAACCCATGGCAAGTCATTGGTTCCTCCATCTTGGTCCCTTGGGTTGTTCACCAGTTTTGGTTCCACTAGCCTCTGGGTATTAATGGATGCGTCAAGTCAACTGAAATCTCTACACAATTGGGTGGTTCATCCAAGTTGGCCTCATGTTCATCTCGACGTCACCCTTCACATTCAGATACATCACATTCATTTGTGAACACTCCTCCCTTGCCTGCAGGAGGGCCTGCACCAACTGCCCAACTGCTGAACCTCACTGGCACGCCCTCTTCAGTGCCTCTGGGGCCTATATCAACTACTGAAACTCAGAGCCACACCAATGACCGGTTGGCATGCCCACGGCAAACATCCCATTTACCAAAGAGATATTGTGATGAGCTCCCCCAACCGCCTGCCACAGTAGCAGCGCCTGCAGGAACCTCAGCTCCTTTGCAACCAGTGATCCGAAGGGTCATACTCCGTCTGCGCGATACCATCCATACAGCGCTCAATGCCTTTGGCATACTTCGTGAATATCCTTATTGGCCATCATATGATTCCGATGCAATTGTTCCACCTGAGGCTCTGACATACAGAGGACGCCAGCCATCCGAACAAATAGTTCCTGCACAAGGAGAAATACAATCTGAACTACCTCCCTCATGGCCTTTTCCGAATATGTCTGTCTATAGACTCATGAAGTGGAAATATTCGGGAAGCATTACGAAATCTCAGCAAGAGATTGACCATCTTGTTTGTGACATCCTCCTTGCCGGCGACTTCAAAGCTGAAGATCTCTCGGAATTCTGTATTTCTACTCAAAATTCTGTTCTCAATGCAGAGTGTAGCAAACTGGCTGACACCTCTGACAGTTGGCGGGAAGTCAATGTGAATATCAAGGTTCCCACTCGGGCTCCCAATACCACCAGGTACCACTGGCCATTTGCTGTCAACGGTTTCCTCTACCGTCCTTTAATAGGTGTCATGAAGGCCACATTTTCTGCCCCGTCCATGAAACATTTTCACCTCTTTCCATTCAAATGCTTTTGCAATCATGTGGTTGATGGAACCGAGCAATGAGTCTTTGATGAACTATATACCTCTGACGCATGGTTGGAAGCTCACAAAACCTTGCAAAGGCAACCAAAGGAACCTGGATGCCAACTTGAGAAAGTTATTGCAGTGATGATGTTTTCATCAGACGCTACCATGCTGGCATCATTCGGAATGGCTAAAGCATGGCCAGTATATCTCTACTTTGGGAATGTTTCAAAGTACATCCAGGCTCAGCCTTCTTCCAGTGCCTGTCACCACATTGCCTTCATATCTTTGGTGGGTGGGTAGATTTTGTGGACTATCATATGGCATTAACCCATATGATGTCAGTTACCGGAACGATCATGCACTTCATCACTAGTACCAAGGAATTTACAAAATCAGTGATCTGAAGTCTACTGACACATTGTTGGTGGGAACTCATGCATGCTGTTTGGGATATACTTTTAGATGATGAATTTCTACATGCATATGAACATGGTATAGTGTTGAAATTCGCTGATGGCATCTTTCATTGGCTCTACCCAAGGATTTTTACATATTCGGCAGATTACCCCAAGAAGTATGTTGTTACTCTATACTTATATACCTGCTGACTCCATGTGACATAGGGTTCTCTTGGCAATGATCCATGATGGAAGCGAATATCTCTGTCCTCGATGTTTAGTCCTGAAGGCAAAACTTGATAACACCGGTTTTTTTTGTGATGTGCAGCTCTGCATTGATAAGCTTTGGGTATATGCCCTGGAGAAGGTTAGGCAAGCAAGGGACTTCATATACCATCAGGGCAAACCAGTTGATGGTGTCGCAGTGCGACAATTGCTTGACCCCGAGTCCCTCATACCAATCATGGTACCATTGCACGTTCCATCATTTTTTGGACCTCTTTCCCTGATCGTCCTATCTCCAGAACACCTTCACTGCAAAACTCTAAAAATTCGGCCTTGACCATTTCTCAATGTTGATTGTGGATGAGTTTGAGCTTGGTACATGGAAAGCGGTATTCACCCACCTCATATGTGTCTTGTATGCCGTTTCCCCTTCCGGACAGCTGGTTGCCAAGTTGGATGAACAGTGAGGCGATGTTGTTACGGTGTTGTCAACCATGCTGTCGCCACCGAAGCTAATGTCAATCAGTTTTCGACAGATGGATACATTTAGCTGCAGCATCATCCATCGATTCTCAAACAATGCCTCAGAGATGAAAAGATTAGCAGCACGAGACTTTGAAGACCTCTTGCAAGCAGGTGTCTTCTTGTTTTCGTGGCTACTATCGCTCTTAATGACATCACAGTGCTCCGTCCCAGCTTTCGAAGGACTCCTTCCAAGGCCCCATGACCATCTCATTATGACTGTACTGTACCGCTGCGCAGAATGGCATGCACTGGCTAAACTCCACATCCACACCAAGGCGTCTCTCTCCCTTTTCAACAAGGCTTCCAGGCAACTTGGTCACACTTTACGGAAGTTTAGAGATGAAACTACTCAGGCATATCGCACATTTGAGCTTCCGAGGGAATATGTGGCTTGTCAGCATTGAAAGCAAGCCGAAGACACATTCAAGAGTGTCAGTGGACAATCCTCCGGACCAAAGCGAAAGGGACTCAACCTGAAGACCTATAAATTCCATGCCATTGGGGATTACATACAGACGATTATGCAGTTTGGCACTACTGATTCCTACACCACTCAGATCGTACGTTGCACTATTTTTGTTTCCCCCATTTTTTTCGATCTCCCCACCAGGGTGAACTTGCACATTGCAACATAAAAGTATCATACACTCTGATGAACAAGAACAACACTTTGAAGCAGATAGCAAAACATGGAGTCAGAAGAAGGCATTTTCGACACTCTGAGATTGGCAGTGGAGTCAAAGCGATTGACTTGAATGGTAACCTACTGTCTACTTGCAAGCCAGAGCTACACCACTCTATCTCTGACATGTCCAGAAACCCTCTGGATATGTTTTCCTTCTTGCGGGAATACGAAGTAGACCCCACCATAAAGGTGTTTTCCTTCTTCCTTGCGCTTCCCACTGCTAATTGCATTACAGTCTTTTATCCCAAAGTTGAAGAACCACCTACTGTACCGCCTCCTAGACCTTGATTTCGAAGGAGAGGACCACATCTTCATGGATGACCAATGCAATAGTGTGCAAATACTTGATGGCCGCCTTTACTCAGTGGCATCCATGCAGGTCAATTATACCACTTACGATGTGTGCCGGGAGCAAGATACAATCAATCCACGCACTCATAACAATGTGATGGTATTATTGCATGAAACCAAACCTGGCCACCATCCTTATTGGTACACCTGCATGTTGCGGGTGTTTCGCACTTATGTCCATCATTGTGGAGGGGAGTCTTGGAATCTCTCAGTGCAACCTATGGAAATCCTTTGGGTTCGCTGGTATGGAACTGTTCCTGGTCATCGCTATGGATCAATGGCTGCACAGCTACCAAAAGTCGGCTTTGTGTCAGACTTAGACCCGGCCACCTTCAGATTTCTAGATCCCTCCCTCGTTATCTGAGGCTGTCACCTCATTCCTGCCTTCTCTGATGGGTGTACTGCGAGTTTGTTAAGAGCTGGTCCTTCACTAGGCCGAACCTCCCACAAGGTGGATGATTGGAGTGCTTACTATGTGAATATGTAACATGTTGTCAATCCTATCTTTTCGCTTGTAACTGACTTGGAGTCTGTTAGCTTTGTCAACAGGGATATGTATATGAGGCACAACGGTGAAGGTGTCGGACACTGTCACAATCCTTTTCTGGTGAGCAAAAATGTGGACAAGGTTGCTAGTGATGACGAAATGGAAATTGATAACAATGATAGTGTTGACGGTGTGGGGGAGGAACAGAGGGCCTTGGACTTGGAGGAGAGCGACGAAGAGGCCAGTGACAATGATTATTCAAGTAATGGTGAAGGGGAACTTGACAAGGATGATAAAGGGATTGATCTGGATGCCTTATTCTATGCCAAAGAGCTGCCAGTGTCACTAATACTCATGCATCAGATATTTGTATGAGTCGCATGAGTCAATCAGCAGTGACTCAGATGTTAGTATGCCTGGGCCCCAAGACCGTCCAGTGGGTGACAACCGTGGAGTTATCTGAGGCCAGTGCAGTGAATCCAAATCCAATCTCTGGTTCAAATATCTCACAAGCTTCCCATCATGCACAGTGCAGTAGCCCACCGACCTTCAATATGCACCCAACCTTACTCAAGATCTTCACGTTCCCCCACCTCGCGATCCGAGTCCTTGTTGAGGGCTTGTTCCCCACCTAGCTCTGAGTCAGCATCACCCCCACCCTCTGTGAGGTCAGCCTCACCACATTTGCCTGCCACATCAGCATACCCTCAGGCTGCCAGTGAAGATTCAGATTCACTGGCACATAACATGGAAAGCTCTCAGTGTTCCATATCTGCAACTACTTCCTCGGACACCCACTTTGAGAGGTAGATGAGGGGGCCTTCATTTCATGCCTTCCAAGCAAGCATGTGAGAGATGATGGTAGACATCTCCAATTATGAACAGATTGTATGTATCACTATTTGTGCACTATGTGCTGAATTGAATTTGTGCCATTCAGCTGAATGTAATACGTACGGACAGGGGACTTAACAGGGCTTGGGGGGAACAAGCTCAAGTGATTGCTGCAGCTGCTCTGGAAGCTGTGCAAGCCAAAGTTGTAGCCACAAATAAGCAATTAGAGAAGTCGAAGCTGATTGTTGAATTTATTTCCAGCAAAGTGGAAACCCTGAACAAGCAGGCGGAGGCTGCCCGTAAAAACAAAGTGATACTTGACATGGTTATGTATGAAACATTTGGGGGTTGACATCAATACTTGCAGTATGTCAATGATCTTGTATTCCTGTATTGAATGTATTGCTACTAGTCTGATGTATTCCTATACTTTCCCAATACTTCTCCTCGGCTTCCCACCACTCGAAAAGGATCCCCTTTCTTCTGCGATTGCTTGAACACGATTGGGTGTCTGAGTATAAAGGTCGAATGGCAGGTGGGAGTGTATGTGGCTGTGAAGCATGAGAGACTCGGACTTGAAGCTCCGAGTCACCATCACCTTCTGTTTGTCTGCTATTCTTTTCGATATTGAACTTCTCATTTTTGTGTCCTGCTATTCCTCTCAGAATTGCAGTATACTAACGAAGAAAAAGAGATGTACAGTGACCTGCCAATGCCTGTGATGCCGGTTCAAATTGTTGCTATCGATAAGCAATCCGAGTCTGTGGAAGATGCAAAGAAACCTGGCTTCCAAGTCAAGTCTGGTCACCTGACGATGAACAGTACGCAAATGAAGGAAGGCTTGGTGCAATTTTGGCACCACATTGAACTCAGTGCCCATGGCCAGCTCAGCGAATGGTACTTGGCATGAACTTGAACTTGTCCGAGTCTGAGTCACCTGAGAACTCAGAGATATGCAGCGACTGGAGGCTTGTAAGTTCATTTGCTGGTACGAATACCCACTGACAACATCATTCTCTAGGTATACGCTGGTGGCTGGTGCCAAATGATTTGCATTGATGGTCTAGGCTAAGGTTACAGTATTTATTATTTTGATGTGAGCAATCTGATGCTTTACCTTGATCCACAGGGCCATCCATGTTCTCAGCCTATCCTTTGCCAAGCTATTTATGGTTATTGGCCTGGAATTCTCATACCACCATCTTTAGTCATGGTACACTGACCTAATCAGAGTCATCAAGTGGCTCCAAGATCTAGCTTTCACCACGCAGCAGGCGGTTCCCTTCATGGCAGTGAAGGATCCCTGATCCCGTTGTGGTATGTCAACAACACTCTTTACTGAACACAGAAAATCTTATGTTACATTAATGGCGGTGCAGTTGTCAGGTCTCTCCCGTGGTTCCCTTCCACCACACCCTTTTCGCATTTCGTTTAGGGAATTAGGTGCACTGTTCGTGAATATGAGACGGACATGCACTAATCAACCTGTGTTTTTGAACTTTAGACTTGGTTCATTGATGTGGCAGTACATATATTGGGCTTTGGTTGCCGGTCTCACTTGCTGTGAGTTAGGTGCTTTGTTGCATAACAGGCTTGGTAGGCAATCATGATGTGCTTAGGGTCAGGTTGGGTCAGGCCCAGTGACCTGCATAGAAAATATTCCATACAAAGTCAGACATACTGTATATTCAAATGAGTGAATTCCCCAAAACATCCAATGATGGGAATCTCTCGACAAAGCAGGGATAGATGACCAATAGTATCATCTACATATCCCCCAAGTTTCATATCATTTCACCAAAGGATAGAGGAGTTATGAATATATTTCTCCCCATCCAACTCACTAGTACTACCTAGTACATGTGTGCATTGGACCCGAGGTTCCATATTTGACAGCATTCCCATGGTCCAATTGGTTAGATAATTTAGGGCCATATGACCCAGGGTCTAACCTACCTATACCTATTTTCCTTTCCATATTCTGACCACAGATCATGGAGGAATTAAATGTTTTCTGCAACTCAACCTCAAAACATCACCCACTACTACATAGCAGTACTATCCATTTTATTTCTTTACTACCACTAAATACATAGCTAAGTGTCATAGAGAGACTGATCATGTATTGCACAGCCCTGCACAGCATGAGTCAGGATGAGTCATTATGAATTATTTCCTGATTGAGTCAGTATGAGTCATATTGAGGATTGGTCAGCAATCTCTTAGCATTTGTAAGCAGACAAGACTCCATATTTGGCTGGCACAGCCCCTGTACAAAATGTATAAAAGGAGAGTGTTTCTAGCCATAAAGAGAGCATCTATCAGAGAACCAGAGCATCCATCTGGACGCCAAAGATCCAAGTAATCTAACAAATTACTTGAACTCCCCTACTATAGCAGGTACCCAAGAGAGGACTTCGAGTAGGAGTACCCCCACCGCTCTAGCACTACTAGAAAGATTGTTAGGAGTAAAGACTTGTACGTAAACTTAGGACAAGTGAAATAGGAGACACCTTTTGGGAGAAAACCCTAAATTGGGCAACAAAAGGAACACATCCCCAGCAATACTAAGCTACTAGGCTTACTGCGAACCCTGCTACTCCAGCTGACTATTCACCTCAAGGGATAAGAGGTAGTTCAGTACTAGGCTTGAAACCACAACTCCTTACGTTTACAATACAATTGAGTTAGAAAACCAATTTGTGTGAACTAAGAGACTTGTGAACAACCCACTATTTCAGCATCACTATAAAGCTGCTGACTATTCATTAGGATTTAGTATCCTACACTTTTCCACCAAGTCAAACTCAACTTTATCCTGTGTGCAATTGCCAGGATACACTTTCACCAACCAGACACCAAGTCTGAAGCATCTTAAATTCTGATCTTTGCAATGTCTGTTGAGGATCAGCAAACAACCCACGCTACTGGTACACTAAGTTTGTCACCGATTCACTTCTAGTGTCACTAGGACTGTTTCATCTAGGAGATAGAGAGAGTCATCCCTAGCTAATAGTGTTCTATCTGTGGAGGCAAAAGCAGTTGTCTGGAGAAGCCCCCCTTTGTGTAGAGTTTCTCTGCTTGTTGCCTAGAAAGAAGTCACCAGGACAACCAGTCTTTCAAGCCGGCATCTCAACACCATTGAATCGGACTCGCTTTCCTTTGTCCTTTCTATCTGCCTGGAAAGTGGCCCAAGCATTGGTGATGTATGCCTGAAAATCCAGATCAGCCAAAGCAGGGTCCAACTCTTTGTCCGAATCCTGATCAACAGGAGCCATGAAGACCGAAGGTTCAATGTCTAAAATTGTGTCAGTAGTTGAGTTGGTGACCGAGAATATGCCAGAAGTGACAATGGAGGAAGAGGGTGCTGGTGCCAACGGAGGCAACAAGTGCCCTGAACACACGGAATGCGTCGGCCACCCAGAAGGTACAGATGACCATCGGTACCTCAGCTGGCCTTCCCAGCCTGGATATACAGTGGCTCAAAAAAGTGTCCCAATGTTTGCATGTTTTTCACTAAAGTCAATAACCCCTAACTGCATCTAACCTGGGCCCTAACATATGAGTACATCGAATGGAGTACCTACTCCTGGCTTGCTATGGGTGCAAGGGTTAAGAGATTTGAATAAGATCCAGTGAAATGGCAGTCATTTCAAAATGACATGTCATTGGGACACTTATTTGACCCCAATGTATATTATGGATTTTAGTACTTTGTATGCCCTTCCTTTGCTTATATCACTGCCTCAAGTCTTCTAGGCATACTCTCAATTAGCTTCTGACACTCCTCAACCTCTATCTTCCACTACTCTGCCTCAATTCTCTCCCAAAGCTTCCAAACTCCTTTTGCTGGTCTTTCACAGCCATTGGGTCTTTTCTTGAGATATTTCCAGAGGTGCTCAACAGGGCTAAGGTCTGGTGACTGTGCTGGCCTGTCAAGAAGCCTAATCCCTTGAGATTTGAACCAGTTTTGAGCCCTTTTGGAGG
>JBBPQL010001188.1:0-12037 GCA_038092515.1 Boletus subparvulus | reverse complement strand
TAGAAAGCATGCCTAGAAGGATTCAAGCAGTTATTAAGGCCAAGGAAGGTCATACCAAGTACTAAATATCCTTTCTTGTACAAAGTCAAACAACTGTCCCAATGAGTTGTCATTTTGCTATGGCTGCTCTTTCATCAAATCCTAACTGAATCCCTTGATCCTTGCACCTATAGAAAGCCAGGAGTAAGCACTTCATCTCATACCCTCATATGTTAGGGCCCAGGTTAGATGTGGTTAGGGGTTATTGACTTTAGTGAAAAACATGCAAACATTGGGACAGTTGTTTGAGCCACTGTATATGAAAGGATGGATTCTTTACAAAGTAACAAGATCTTTCAAACAAGGGCGTGCTCAGGCCAGTACTCAGCACAAGCACAGATGGAAACAATAATGCTTGGGCAAGGGCTTGCCTGAGCTGTCAACTAACAAAGACAAAGGAGAAAATAGCAGATTCAATTAATTGGGCTGTGACGAATTGGGCTGCGCTCATGCTTGCCCATTCAACTTCCAACACTCCCCCTCAAGTCGTGCACAATCCAAGTTCTGCAGTGAAATGTTTGACCTTGGGAGATGGCAACACTTTTGTGAGTGTGTCAGCAACCATGTCATCAGTGTGGCAGAAGATGAGATGGAGTTTTCCATCATTGACGACCCAACGAATAAATTGGAAGTGTACGTCGATATATTTTGTACAGGTGTGGTACTGATGGTCCTTGGTGAGAGCAATTGCAGATTGATTGTCTGAGAAAAGAGTGACAGGCTGAGCAAGCGGTGCGAAAAGTTCAGCAATGAGGGAACATAGCCACAATGCTTCCTTCATGGCGTGAGTGGCTGCAACATACTCGCTTTCTGTCATTGAGAGCAAGACAATTTCCTGCTTCTTTGAACTCCAAGGTACAGCCCCTCCATCAATCAGGAAGGCATAGCCAGAAATGGCTCTGTGGTCCTCTGCCATGCTTCCATCTGCATCAGTATATCCAGCGAGCGGTTTGACTTCGCCACTATAGGTGAGGCACAACTCCTTGGTGCCAATCAGATACCTGTAAACACGATGTACAGCATCCCAGTGAGGCATCCCAGGGTTGGTGGAAAAGCGGGAGACAGTGGTGACAGCATAAGAGATATCTGGATGCATACCAAGTGCTGCATACATCAGAGAACAGATGGCTTTGCAATACGGAATGTGCTGCATTGTGGCATATTCAGTGCCAGTAGATGGGGGTTGGTTTGAATGGAACTTGAGGTGAGGCTCCATTGGCATAGACACTGGCTTCAGCTCATCAAAGTTGAAACAACGAATAATTGAGTCAATACTGTATAAGACCGCTGTGAGAGGGAAATTGTGCACTCATCTCAGTTGTGCATTACCTCGATTCCAAGCAACCAGTGGAGTTCCCCCAGGCCCGTAATTTCCATGTGCTTCTTCAACTGCTCCTTGAGTTGCATAATGAGGGCAGGCGAGGTGGTGGTGATGGTGCAGTCGTCAACATGTATGACAATGATGATGAGAGTGTCACCAGATTTCTTAATGAAGATGGCGTGGTTGACTTCACATTGCTTGAAGCTGAGTTTGTCGACAAGTATCTCTATGAGCTTCTGGTACCATCGGCGGCCACTCTGTTTTAGTCCATAGAGCATTTTGCGTAAGAAGCAAACACATCATGGATAGACAGAGTCAGCACATCCAGGAGGCTGACACATGTAAATGAACTCATTGTAAGCAAGTTCACCATTTAGATATGCTCCCTTTATGTCCACCTGGTGGAGTTCCATGTCCTGATGTGTGGCTAGAGCGAGGATGGTGTGAATTGACGTGAGCTTGGCAACTGGGGCATATGTGTTGAAGTAGTCGATGCCAGGTACTTGTGAGAAGCCTTGGGCAACTAATCATGCCTTGTAGGGGACAACATTCCCAGTGGCGACTTTCTTCACATGGAATACCCACTTTGATCCAACAAGGTTCGCATTTTTCAGGAGGTCAATGAGCTCCCACGTGCCTGCCTTGTGCAACGCGGCTAACTCCTCGTGTATGCCTTGCTCCCATTGGGGCCAGTCAGGATGTCTCTTTGCCTCAGCAAGCAAGTTGGACTCGAGAGCTTCAGCACCAGTGGTGTATTCATTCAGGGCTAAGACGAGTTCAACGTCATCATCATCATCGTGGACAGCGAGAATTTGATTAGTCATTCCCTCCCCCTCAAGCACAGCAGGGCCATGATCGAGGTCAGGAGACTCAGCGATCAAGTCAGGAAGTTGGACACCATGTAGCAGGGTGGAGTCAGCGGCTTTGCCAGCCATGATATCGAGCATGTGCTGGCTGGGCTTGTGAATACGCTTGGGGCAAGGCTGATCATCAAGGTTGGGGCCCGCGGGTGGGGCCAGGGAGGTAGACGATTCTGGCAATGACAGTGGTGTGGATTTGGAAAGAGGGGGGTTAGCAATGGGTGGTCCAGAGCTAGGCACATACACTAGGACAGTATGGTCAACTAGATGGTCCTCTTCTTTGTGAGAATGGCCCACTGTGGGTTCAAAGTAGACATTGCGTTTGACAGTCACAGAGTACTTCTTGGGCCAGTACATGCGGCAAGCATACTCAGTTTGGTCATCAATTCCCATCCACCTGCCTTTTTCCACGTGCCAACTCAGCCTATCTCCCTTTTCAACTCTCACATAGATGGTGGAATCCCATTCACGAAGACAGCTCAGATCCAGTGCCTTGTCAAAGGCAGCCTCATAGGGAGCAGGCCATTTAAAGCCTTGGTGGGTGTTCGATTTTTCAACCAGATGGCATGATGAGCCACCTCTCCCCACAGGACCTTCGGCAATCCGCTTGCATGAAGCATTGCTCGGACACGTTCAAGCAAGGTACAATTCAATCGTTCTGCTACACCATTATGCTGAGGGGTGTGGTGGGCAGTAAATCACTGCACAGTTCCTCAGCACTGTAAATACAGCATGAACTCCTTTCCTTGGTATTCACCGCCCCAATCCAAGTGAAGCATCTTGACTTTGGCGGCAAGCTGGCGGTCTAGCCAGGCTTCGAAAGCTTGATAAGCAACGAAGGTCTTGCTCTTCTGTCGCAACAGATGCATGTATGTAGATAAGCCTAGTTTTGCCATCTGTGAAGGCGACATAGTAATCTTCTGCCCAGTGTGGCTACAGATGACGGTCCCCAGACATCAGAGTAAATGAGAGCACCGAGCTCAGTAGCTCGCTCCCCCTCATGAACTTTGGCAACAGGCTTCCTGGTGGCCTTTGCATAGACACAGGACTCACAAAAGGTGCTTTCATCAGCTGATTCATCAAACTTTAAGCTGCTAATGAGTCCTTTCTCAAGGAGACAATGGGCAACAGATGGGCAATATGACCCATTCATTGGTGTAGCTCCATAACAGTGACTCATTCATCAACAACACGATAAAGACCTTTTGAGGAGCATGGGATACGACCGATTGTTTCACCACATCAGGTTGAGGTCCCAAATGGCTATGACGTAGCTCAGCTTCATCTCACTGAAGTGCTGTACTCACCAGAGGTTGGGTATACACTCATGTCTATCAGTCATCTAGATGAACTTGGTCTCTCGACGACGTTTGCAGAAGGTCACTGCACCATCCATGGATCTGATGCATCAGGGGAGTGAGAATGGAATGATAATCCCAGATAATCATCAAAAGGGGTCAGATAAGGTCAGATAATGTATTATATACCCAATTATCTAACCCCTTTTGATGATTATCTGGGATTATCATTCCATCCTTGCTACCCTGATGCATCGGATCCATGGATGGTGCAGTGACCTTCTGCAAACGTCATCAAGATACCAAGTTCATCTAGATGACTGATAGACACGAGTGTATACCCAACCTCTGGTGAGTACAGCACTTCAGTGAGATGAAGCTGAGCTATGTCATAGCATTTGGGACCTCAATGACCATGTCGCCAACACCCATGGCACAAAACCTTTTATGATTCACAGCAACAAAGGGCTTCAAGGGAATATCAGAGTAGTTCTTGAAATGTTTGTGATATGGGGAAATGTGGCAGGTAGTACCAGAGTCGAAAAGGTCAACTTTATGTGCAGCGTGAGACTTGTCACTGACTTTCATGGCTGCGTTCTCCAGGTTGGCGCTGAGGTTTGGAAGGGGGCCAGCACAGTTGACAGATGCTTCATCATCAACTTTGTCTGCTCGGAACTCCTCATCTTCCAGTTCAAAATTCCAAGGGCTATCTTCGCCATCAACCGAGAACCAGTCATCTACATCATCAATATCCACCCACTTGTTGTCAGAGTCTTCAACGGTTTCCAAATCTGGAATGGATTCATCGTCGCTGGTGAGGTCAGAGACACCAAAGACACCATCTTCAGAGTTAGAGTCATGAATAGCCACATGAGCAGCATGCTCGGGGGTTTCCCTTGGCTTTCCTTTCCTTTCAGACTTATCATCTTCCTTTTGGCCAGTAGGTTGCTTGTGGAACGAAGAAAGGTGGTTGGTAGAGCCACAATCCCAGCATTTTCATTTTGGACCATCTTGCCACATCGGGCCAGTATGTATGTCTCCCCCTGCCACGGCCACCATGACAGTACTTGTTTGGCTCAGTAGCAGCCATTGCTTCATCACGTTCCTTTCCATCATGATGGGCAGGGTGCTTGGCCTTCTGTCGTTCAGCCTCCTCAGCAACTATGGAGCTGAGAATATCGGGCTCAATGGTCTTGGAAGCACTGAAGAGTCGAGCAGCAGCAAGCTGGTTTGAGGCGAAATTGGCAAGGGAATTCGGAAGGGATTCAATAATGGTGGAGCAGTAATCCTTCTTATTGATAGTGACACCGACGGCAGCTAATTCTTTCTTTTTGGTTCGCAGGCCATCAAGGAAGTGGCAGACTTCGGTCCCCTTAGGCAGCTTGGACTTGAGAAACTGGGCATGCAGGTCTGTTTGTGCATACGCACCCTTCTTGGTATACTCTCTGGTGATCTCATTCCACATGTTGCACACAGTAACAAGACTCCAGATACGAAGAGCGGTGGAGTCAGGGATATGCTGGGTAAGTAAATGCTTGGCAAGGTTTTCGCTTTTTTGCCACTGTTTGACAGTGACAGCTTGGTCAGGAGTCACCAGAGGGGTGAAGGAGGGGGGGGGAGAGGTTCCATTGAAGTGGTCCCATATCTCCTTTGCCTTGACAGCGACCTGGAAATGGAAAGCAAAGATGGCCCAATTTGTCCCTTTGACATCAAGTTTGGGCACATTGTTGGGAAGTGTATCGGTGGTGACAGGAACAACGATGGACATGGTGGTGACAAGAGACTAGCACAGAGAAAAAAAATGCAGGGCTCAATAACCTGAAAGATTAAAGAAGGTGATGGCATGACGGCTATCGAGGGACAGCAGACTCAGTTGTCATGTGAGGGACAACAGACTACATAATGGTATTTACCTATCAAGGGACAGCAGACTAAATGCATATCAGAACGAGTAGGTAAAATATATGAAACAAAAGGCTCACCTCAGTCATCGTGTGAGGGACAACGGACTGAGGTGTTCAGCCATTACGAGGGCCTCTTATGTATATATGAAAGGATGGATTCTTTATGAAGTAACAAGATCTTTCAAACAAGGGCATGCTCGGGCCAGTACTCGGCGCGAGCGCAGATTGAAACAATAATACTCGGGCCAGGGCTTGCCTGAGCTGTCAACTAACAAAGACAAAGGAGAAAATAGCAGATTCAATTAATTGGGCCGTGACGAATCGGGCTGTGCTCGTGCTTGCCCATTCAACTTCCAACACCTCCTCAACGTGTGCTGGGGGCAGCTGAGTTATGAGCCTCAAGCCTTCCTCTCAGGCCAGGCAGCCTGCTAGGGTGGCTTGGTCCATGGAGTGTCTCATTATTATGTAAGTGCTCCATCAGTCTCAGGTGTGCACTTCATTACTCTGTTCACTCATCAGCTCTCAACTCCTATCTGACTTTCTGTCAACTTCATCACCTTGACCCAGACCCTACTGTCAACACTCTATCACTGTACATCATCACCTCCATGATACATCACATTGAACCTCATGTTAGACAGTGGAATCAGACAGCTGGAGCCCAATGTCAGAAACTGAATTGCAATGCTATGTAGTGATAGAAACATACCCATACCTGAAGTCGAATGTCAGAAACTGAAGGGAACAGACATTGGACTTGCAGGCTCTATGGGACAAGTAAATAACAACAATACATAACAACAATGTGCCACAATATGGCTGAGACACATATGTAGAGTGGTATACTGAGTAATCATCATGCTCAACACCTTGTTCTGTTCACTCTTATCTGGCAAGGATTGTCTCTGAATTCGAGCCCTTCTATCCATCTGTTCATCTTAATAGGTACTCTTCCCCTGGTTGTTCACACTCGGAAGGGCTCTCTGTGTTGTTTCTTGGGTCCTGTGCACCAGAAGTCACTCAAACCCATCTATGATCATCCCCCAAGGCCACTATCTCATGATAATCTACTGTTCCTCATCATGCTCTATGTAGGGTTCTTTGGCTGACTGTGCTTAGGGGCCCAACACAGTTCTGCCCTCAGGAAGCCCATCCTAGCATGGCCCTCCATGAGTATGGCATCCAACCACTGCAAAGAATGAAACAAACCTGATGAATGTTCCATGCTTGTTCCCTGCTCAACCAGTCCTCATATACACAACAGATGTGAGTAGCTGATGTCCATACTTGTCATGGGATGAACAATATGTGGGGAGCAAGAATCAGATGACTCAATAGAGATTGCATACAGTTGAGTACTGGGCACTAGAACAGTCAGACAGGCTGCTTGGTGGGAGCATCACATTGCATCCATTTATTTGCATAACCACAATGGTCCTGATGGCAGGGTCTCTTTCCATGTCCAGAGTGCTTTTTGCTATTTGGAATGAAAGGGAGAGAGTGTTTGAATATCTTGGATCAATCAGTCAGGTAGGAGATGTTGGTGACTTACAATACTAAGCAACAGTAAAGAATTGATAGCAGTAATGCTCAGGCCAGATTGTAAGCACCAGTGTGAGAATTGCCATTCTTCAACTGAGGCAAATGGACAATACAGGTTCACTCACCTTTCCTGTGTGTTTGTCTTGCCAGAACATCCTATGTGATCACCATATCAGCACCTCAGCCTCCCCACTCAATCATATGAGACACAGGAAGGCTCCTTCATCACAAAAATGGTAAAATCATGAGACTACAATAGATGGTAATATTTTCTGTTATCGCGTGCTACAGACCGGTCTGGCCTATCAGGTTTAAGTTAGTGTTATTCCGCAATCTCAACTAGCTGCTTTTCTGAACCGAAGGCAGACTTTTCACACAGTACTCTCTTTCTGACATCTCCCGATAATGGGTTATATTCGATTCATACCAGAGAACTGTATTCAGGTCAGAATATGCATTTTTCTTCTGATATGATGATGTATTCCATGAGTTACAAAAAACAGACAATAAGGCAGTATATAGAAAAATCGAGACACCGACTTGCAGACATGCTATGAGCACGAACACCATTGCAGAAGTGATGAGGGTGGAAGCAGAGACATATGAGCGCATAGAATTGCGCATGGCATGTGATATCGAGAGCATCAACCTAACTGCCGCATTAACCCAAGCAAATAAGATAATAACAAATGCACTCACCTATGCATTATTTCCACCCTTCTTCCAGCCACTCCTGCGCTTAGAGGGCCCCCCCTCAGAGCTTCGTCCAGTTACCTTTCACTTTCCCTTTGGCGCCAATGACTTGGGCCTCAGGCTTCCTGATTCTTCCTCGGGCTCAATCTCGGACACTCACTGGGGGGGTCGAGAGTAGGAGTATCAACAGGGGTGATGGTCACTGGGACCTGGGTGTGGGGGGCCGGAGTGTGAGACAATCCCTGCAGAGGTAGTTGAGGAGGAAGTTGATGCTCCAACACGTCAACCACCTCAGTAACCCTGGGCAAAATGAGTAAGGTTTCTGCGGACGTATCATTGGTGGTGATGGGGGGCGACTGGGTGGGGACAATGGGTGAGGCTAGTGGGGTCTCTACAGGTGTATCGTTAGTGATAACAGAGGATGACTTGATGGTGTTGGCAGCATGCGCGGCTGCCTGCGCTCGCATACGACTGAGAAACCCCCCCTTTTTTGATGTAGTTGCTGAGTCGTCATCCTTAGCCATCAAGTCACCGGCTCAACCTTCTTCGTTCCTGAAGAGAAGCCTAGTACAATATTGGTTAATACAGCTATCATAGATAGATAAATACGCACATGTTGAAGTGTTTTAAGAGTCCCTCTTTCCACTCGACGTCTTCACATTCATCAATGAGATCCACTGTGACGTAGTAAAACTTGCGGTAGTTGAAATAGCCATCCTTCTCTGACCAACGTAATTGCGAACTTATTCCGAAGCGAGCCTGTAGTATGAACATTAACATAGTGCAAGATCGGTATCCATGAGACTTACTAGGGCCGCAGCATAAGCAATGTGTGCTGCCTCCACCTTATCCATATGATGGAGGGCTGCATTGCATGAACGTACCCCATGTGAGTCCCCACCATGAGCTGTAGACGGACCTGTAAAAATATGCCTAGCAACCTGGTGGGGTAGGAGTTAGTAATGATCGTAAGAATCACTGAGACCTACCCGTTCGAGATAAAATCCACAGAAAAGGCCCAAGTAAATGTCTTCTTCATTGAACTTGAATCCATTGTCCTCCCACAAGAACGCAGGCAATTCAGTAGCCGACATGTCAATTTTGCCGCACTCAAGTTTCTTCCGAGTCCTATCATTTGATTTTGGTTAGTGTTGTCTGTTATAACCAAAGGAATACTACATACTCCTCTGCATTCTCGTTGAATGCTGTCACATACTCGACCGGGCAGAGATACCCAGCCAGCTGTGGGTGATTAAGTCTGAGCTCCAATTTGGAGGTGCTAGCGTTGATGGTAGGCTTCATGTTGTCGACTTTCAGGTTTTGAAGGATGTATGTTGGTAATTTCTCGTGTAGTCGGGCAGAGTCACTGCTCCTCGTCTCATTTATAGCTTCATTAATCTAAAAAAATGCTTTAGCCAGTCCCAAGACCACAATATAGGTGCATATATGTATGTACTCACCTTTTTGAGCATTTTCTTGAGCGTTGATGTGTGCATGGTATCCTCGATGAGTGTCTTGATAGTCGGAATCTCATAGACCAGGGTATAGTAAACCTTCTTGTAGTGAGCGAGCATTTGCGGAGTACTGGTACCTAGTTTGTATGATAAGCATGTAAAATGAATGAAACACTTACATGTGATCGAGAGCTTCCTTCCTGGCACAGCACCCATCTTCATCTTCGGAATCGCTCTCCCCTTGCTCTTCTTGCTTGGAGAGCATGACCAGATGGACTGCTTTGTTGACGTCACAGAACATATCGCAGCAGCGTGCGATAGTCCAACTGGCACCCTTAATTTCTTTAAGGGGGATCCCGTGTTCAGCATCCGATTCAGGGTCGGACTCTGATTCTTTAGTGGCATCAGAGCGCGACCTGTCCTCCGAGTTGGTGTCAGACACGTGATGGCTAATGAGGTTATCCTCGGATGTAGTAGTCGGTAATGAGGGCTTACTTCTTGACATGTTTTTTGAGGTCGCCCTGACATGTTTTGATGGCCTGTTATCATGGGACTCGGCGGGAGAAAGGGCGCATTTAGTAGAGGCCATGAGGGTGTAGGTAGTGGATGGAGATAACAATTAGAGTTTGGATCATGCATTACCTTTTGATCTAATCAGCGTGGGAAAGGTTCCAAATATTGGTCACACATATCCCTTGACACCTGCAACTCAAACTTCTACTGTCGCGACCATCATCATCTGTGCTCGACATCTTGGAATGAGTCACTGTGGTCCTTCCATGACCATGCAACTATCCATATATCCAGGTTTGAATTGCACTCCCCCATCTCATTCATTCTTTTTGTTCGTACTCTGGCTATCGACAATGAACAAGGCACTTTCAACATTCCTGGAGAACAAGATATCCGAACTCCCCCTCAAACACCCCGAAGTCTACCATGTTACGTACACGCCTGAGTTTCCCAGACCGCTCGTAAGTACCATCATTCTGTTATTTTCTAACGTGTATGACTTTACAGACAATTGAAATTCGACCTTCTATGAGTACATCCGAGTTGCAGAACACAACAGACAAGCCTACTCTCCAATCTCCTTCAGGTATGTATATTCCACCTCCTTTCATCTTTGCTTATCTCTTTTTAGATGCACGCCATTCTCGTGCACTCGAGAACAAAAAAACTCTTGTGTTCTCTCGACCAGTCAACACCGCCGCTGAACAATCTGGTAAGTTCTGTATTATAGTCTTCCAAAATTAAGAATGAAGTTTAAATATGCTCCAGCAAAGTATGATACAAGTTCCACTGAGCCCGAAAGTGACTCAGAGATATTGGCGGTGTTCAACGCTATCAAACAAGTACGTACACCCTCTGTATATTTTTTGTTTGCTGAATATCCTCTAGCGCAAGCCAGTTACCAGTGCTGGCAATGCGACTTGGTCTTCGCCGCAGCATTGATCCAGCATAAGGATCCAGGAAGGGTCCAGGTGACTTGGTTCTTTTGTGATTATCAAACACACATGACTCTATTTGTAGTTATTTTCTGACTACAGTACATATATTTAGCTTTCGAGTCCCAATTCAACTGTTTCAGTTTATCCCCTTCGATCCCTCCCATGCACGATCTCCATGGACGACTTGATGTGTATTGGGTGTGGAAGGTCGTTCGACACACAGCAGTCTTTGAGAGGCCATAAGGCCCGATGCCAAGCAAGCAAAGCTTTAATGGCTGATATCTATCATCAGCACAGGAGCGATGATAAGTCCAAAAAACGGAAGCGGCCATCACCCAGCAATTCTCTGGAGCGCGCTGGCAATTTAAGGTTCTCGACTCCTGTCGAGATAGACAACTTCGCTGACTTTGAACCCAAGGTATGTGTTGTAACATGCGACTATGGAATTACTACTATCGGAGAATATATGTAGGAACCACCACCTCCTGCCCCTCTAGCTCTGCTTTCGCCTAATCCAGTCATTTCAGGCCACTCAGGGTGACGTATCAGACTCCCCGCATGCTACATCGACTACGTACCCGACGAGCTCACAGGTCTCTGCCATGCCCCTCCCGTCCCCATTCCATCGTCCCCTTTGGCTGGACCTTCTCAGCCCACTCATCCTCCTGACTGCTTTCAGACAGAACCAGATTCCTCTGGGCTTTTCAAGGTCTTCCCAAATCACCCAACATTCAAGCCGTACTCAGAACTAGGCCTCGTTGATGCTCCGACACTGGTTCAAGGTCCCCTTCCTTCTTCTCCCCTCACGAACATCACCCCTCCCACAGATATAACTTGTGAAAACTTATTTTCAGCATTTAGTAGCCCTACCACTGGCCTGCTTACCTGCTGGCATTTTTCAGGCTCGACAGCGAAGACCAAGGAGGAGACTACTCGGCTCTGGAGATATATACAAGACCCTGAATTCAATCCATCTGAAGGACTGGCATTCTCGCTTGACCGTGAATGCAGTCGCATCAAAAAGTACCTCCAGGATGACTCGAACCCTTTCCATGCGCAACACGGCTGGATCCAGAGCTCATTTGATCTCCCCATCATCACAGAAGGGATCAAGTTCACTTCGGAAACAGACCCAGCCATTCACTTCATTCAGATCGAGAATGTCATTCACCATTCCATCACTGACATCATGAAATCTGTGTTCGCTGACAGTGTCTCCTATACATTTCACATGACGCCTTTCGAGCAGCACTGGACCACTGCGGACAGATGTAATGTCCATGTTTACTCAGAAGCGTTTATGTCCCCTCACATGCTTGATGCACATGAGGAAATCAACTGCCTTCCCAGGAACCCAGGAGATCATTACGAGCGGATTGTCATGCCTTTGATGCTTTGGTCTGATGCTACACTGCTTGCTAATTTCGGTGATGCATCACTTTGGCCTATTTACCTCTTCTTTGGAAACCAATCCA
>JBBPQL010001187.1:0-12038 GCA_038092515.1 Boletus subparvulus | reverse complement strand
CTATTCTGTGTGACTAAGTGAAATCGCGTGAACTCCTCCCAACCTCTAGCTACTAGCAGCCACCCAACGCTGACTAGAGCCCTTCTGCATGCTTTCATCAAGCATAGCCCTATTTACACCAGACACCTACAAGAGACTTAGGCTTTCGTATTCTATCAGTCCCCCTCAACTATCGTTGAAGATTGACGAACACCCATGTCACTGGTTAGACTAAGTATACTCACCGACTCAGCTTATTGGTTGTTGTGTCGTCTAGGAGAACTAGTTTCCCTAGCTTATAGTCTACCATCCATGGAGGCGAAGATACATTGTCTGGGGAACCATCATGAGTTCTGAGTTATCTTTGCCTAGAAAGACGACAGCATACGGGACCGGCGTGGCTTGCACCCAATGCAAGTTGGCCAAGTTGTGCTGCAGCTTGGCACAAGGGCGGCACAGGCAGAGGAAGCCCACCGAAGCAGCAGGGAGCTCGGCGGCGGCGGCAGTCGTCATCAAGACAACGAAAAGTAAGTCAGTCATCTCGGTCTTCCCATTCCCGACTCACCAGTTCAGCCATCAGCCAAGGCCAGCCCCAGCAAAAGGGCTGCCTCGCCCATTGAGGTCAACAAGGAGAGTGAGGGTGAGGGGGAGGTGACCCCAGCCCATTCAAAGGGGAAGGCGCACACGGTGATGA
Source organism: Boletus subparvulus (assembly GCA_038092515.1). Taxonomy (NCBI): domain Eukaryota; kingdom Fungi; phylum Basidiomycota; class Agaricomycetes; order Boletales; family Boletaceae; genus Boletus; species Boletus subparvulus. The sequence continues at coordinate 11,365 of JBBPQL010001187.1, read as the reverse complement.
AGAAGACTGGCGGCAAGTTGGAGGCGAGGAAGACCTGGGACGCACTGGCACACCATCTCAACCACCTCCACTCCTGGCTCTTCCAGATCCAGGTGAAGGTGAAGGAGTTGGAGGTCGAGCATGCGGTGGTGATGTTGGAGGTGAGCAAGATCGTGGAGGCCCTCGAGGAAATGGACCTGTAGATAGCCCCTTCCCCTCTGTCCTCTGCTAGTCCGAGGCCAAAAATGTAATGTACGCTTAAACAAATCAGGTTTCAGTATATTGGTGCGAAAAAGAAAAAAGAGAGAAAAACAAGGAATAAGGGATGAAAGGGTCGAATGAGCAAGGTTAAATGAAATCAATGTCCGGTGTGTGGGGTACTGCCTGTCTTGTGTTCTTTGGTCTTCTTTCCGCCTCTACACCTTCTGGTCTTCGTTCGGTCTAAGTGTCGGTGTTTGGTATGTTGGGTCTATGAGATATAAATGGGCATGTGTCCTGTCACACGTTAGAAAGGGAAGGTGTTCGGTATGGGTTTTCGGAGAGACATATGGAGTAGGAGATGAGAAGGAGAAGCAGGATATTTTGATGTCTGGCTTTCGGTATATAGTAGAAGGGACGTGGACTGTCTGTGATGACGGTTTTTTTAGTGAGAGATATAGGAGGTAGATGAGAGTCACCAGTCTAATCCTGGGGTGAAACAAAGACTATAGTATGATGAGGAAAAATTATGAGTGTCAGTCTTCGGTGATGTATGCCTGGACTAGTCTGACTCATAAGAGTCTCGGTCTTCTTCGTCGGGTTCTTCCACGTCATCTCCTGCCAGCTTATCCAGGTTTTCATCATCCATATCTGTGAGTTCAGTGATACGAATAACAGATGAAACGTGAGGATAGTAGGGGATAAGCCAAAAGGCAGCATAGCACAATCTGGATACTGCTCTGTCCAACTCCGCCAGTAGGCATGACCTGCTGGTAGTCCGGCAAAGGACCACCATAGGACCTACATAAGTACTGAGGCTTTGTTTTTCAGTTGAGCTCCTTCTCAATTCAGGTATTTCGGACTAAGACCAGGCTGCCTGCCCAAAAGTCAAAGTCCTTGATCTGGTTCTTGAAAGCGGCCTTGAAGTGCTTGACAGACTCAAACCGAGCCTTTAGGACATGCTCATGGATTGACTCCGGGTCCTCCTGACACTTTTGGAGCTGGCAGGCTCTCCAAGCGATCAGTCCGGATGAGGAGAGGGGTTTGGTATCTGGAGGAGAAATGAGAAATGTTGCTTCAGCGAGATCAAACGGAAATAATGGCTCGACACCATGAACCATAAAGTATGGGGACAAACTGGTAGACAGAAGCACAGTCACGCGCTTGGCCCAAAAGACTGAGTGAGCAGCAGTATGCCAGCGGAACTCCCCCCCCAGGGTGCTTTTGATGATGGCCTCCTGGACATCAAGGTGACACCGCTCGACCACACCATTAGCCTGGGAATTATAGGGGGAGATGCATATATGCTGAATATTGTATCGGTCGGCGAGGACATCGAGAGCCTGAACAAAGGCTGGGCCATTGTTAGTGACAATCTCTGCCAAAGTGCCCCAATGACAGAGAATATCTTCAAAAATAAAGGAAGCAAGGGCAGAGGCATTCTTGGAACACAACATCTGCCACTCGGGGTAAGTGGTCAACGCACAGTGAGCTTGAACAATATACCAATAACCAGCAGACTGAGGCATCACCATCATGTCTAGGTGGACCTTGCGAAACAAGCCACCAATGACCGGCAGAGTAGGAAGAATATGTAATTGACGAGTCTGGCGAATTTGGCACTTGTGACAGGTTCGGACGAACCACTTGACATCATCGACCAGCATCGGCCACCAGAAGCAGAGCAGAAGCCAGGTCCGGACTGTAAAGACACCTTTGTGCCCGAGGTCATTGTGAGCCTCCTTCATTAGTCCGAAATGCCAGTGTTCGGGTACTACCAACTGGTGGTGACCATGTGGTTCTCGGCACCATAGGCTGTTGTGGAGGAGAAAGAATTTCGTCACTGAGTTAATGAATGAGTGAAACTCTGTGTCAGAAAGGTCAGCCAGTCGAGCACGAGTCTCAAGAAAGCCTCGGATCAAGCGAATCCAGGCTTCTCTAGTGATGGCCTTGGTAGACCGAGGTATAGTGGGAAAGTCCGGCTTGGCGATGGGCTCAGAAGCGGAGGAGTGAAGGACAAATGAATATGACTGAACAAAGAATGGCAGAGGAATGGATAAAAGGAGGAAGCAACCCAACGCCGAAGGCATGGAGGGCGGTAGGCAAGGGAAACGAAAACCCAAATGTGTAGAGCATGGCATGGTAGAAGAAGGCAATAACCGATCATTGAGTAAGGTAATGCAAAAGGAGTAAGAATCGTCCAACCAATCCTCGAAATCATCCATATCTGGAGGATTGTCATCTGAGGATGGCTGATGCGATAGTCTGTTAGGACCAGTGTGTTGGTCTGCAGAAATGTGACAAAGTTCAAAATGAAATAATAGTATACCAGCGATCCACCAATTGATGGTCACATTTGGTTGCAGATTGTATTTGGTGTCCATTTCTACAACAAGGTTAGTGACTCCAAAGATGAATACCTGGACTGCTCAGAGAGAGTGGAACAGTCCATACAGCTCGAGCTTAGCCTGGGAATACCAGCTGTCTATGCTCGTGAGGCTGATAGAGCCAAAGTGGTTCGGGTAGCGCTTGCCATCCTCCCCTTCCTGTGACAGAATGAAGCCGACTGCGATGACCGAGGTGTCTACAGTGAGCACAACCTCTTGGCCAGACTCGTAGTCCAAGTGCCGGAGCGCCAGAGACTGAATGATTTCATCCTTCAGACAAATCATTGTGGCGCACTGGGCCTCACCCCACTCGAAGGGGATATCCTTTCGCATCAGTCTGACTAGCAGTCTAGCGATAACAGCAAAATTTTGAATAAAAGTCCAAAGCACACCGCAGGTCCCTAAGAACCCACAAACTTGTGTAAGATTCTCACATTCTGGCCAATCCCTGATCTTCTGGATTTTAGCCTCATGCAGAACCTGACCTTTGAAGGTGCACTTGTGACCGACAATGGTGGCATCCAGAGCAGCAAGGACAAATTTCTTAGCCGAAACCATTGTGTTAACATTTTGAAGGCGTTGGAGGATTCTGTGGACAACGGTGAGATGTTTCCAGATAAATAACCTGATGCCCAGGTTCTCTGGTATCGTCTCATACAAGCCATCCAGTCTTTGGTACCGGGACGTCTCAGACTTCACTGGCAAGTCATCAATGAATGGCATGGTGTGGTGGGGTATCTCATCCTGTAGAATGAATGCCATGTCCACCTGGTAAATCTGGACAGCGTTAGTATGTCCCATCGGTAGAGTAGTATGTAAGACGATGCGGTCTAAGTGGACTATTAAACGTAGTCATATCTTGGAAGTCCATGTGTAACTGATGTTGGTCATATCCGGTGAATAAGTCCATCATGCCATAGACCGCATACCCGCCGAATGACTCGGCTAGGTGCTCTATGAAAGGAGGGACTGAACAATCCCAGATGGTGACAGCATTGAGGGGCTGAAGGTCATGCACAAGCCAAAGTGTCTTACTGTCCTGTTTGAGCATGCAGAACCAGTGTGACCGGTAAGCTGCGGTGTACAGTTCGCACACACCAGAGGTGATACAGTCTTTGATAATATGTATGGCTTGATCCCAGGACGAAGGTGGGATAGGAATGTTTTGGAGTATCCATGGTGTATGGGGGACGGTAGGTATCTTGACCGGTGGAAAGTACTGATCGTCTAATCAGCTGCGCTCAGTAGTGGTCCATGCAAAAGCAGTCTCATGATTGAGAACCATCCACCAGACTAGCTTGACCTCTTTGGGCCACAGCCATTGGGCCGGGTTGAGGTCAAGTGCATCAGCGCATTCCTGTGTGAATCTTTGTCTGGGGGATTAGCTGGTAAGGGTAAAAGACCAGCCAGAGGATCGTCTGGTAACCAGCAGAGCACATGGTACTCCTCTTCAAGAGGAGCCAGTACCGGCCGGACCTTTTTGGCTACAGGCTTGTAAGCATGTGAGTGAGAAGTAAAATCAAAGGAATAGGTATCAAGAAGGGCAGAAACATGAGATGAAGAAGGAACCGATTGATTAGAAGAGAGAAAAGGATATGCCAAGGACGGTGCATAGTGAGATAGGTTCAGGGCCGAGAGCAGCCCCCAGTCTAATGATGCCGAAATGGAAAAGGAAGCAGATGAAGTGGGAGAATAGTTCAAATGGGGCCTTCCCGACCTTTCAGTGGATCATTGATGTCTAAAAATCCATTTCAACAACAGACTGGTGGCTAGAACAGAATAGTCTGCGCTGGCAATGCGGACATCCTTCGGTCCAAGCTCGAGTGGGTAACTTGTATGCCTTTCCCGAGTTGGGGCCACGAAGCATGATCGTCTGAGAGCCATCCAGAAAGTCTTCAGTAGAAGCGCTGAGTAAACAATGGAAGGGTCGTCCAAGTAATAAGTCAAAATTAGCTCTAGGGACTATGTATGTACCTGCACCTGTAAGCAAATCTCGCCAGCACTGAAGTCCAGGCAGAGATTTTCAACAACGCTGAGGGTAGACTCGGTACTGGTGTTGGCGTTAGACATCATCATTACATGGTTGGACCAAACCGGTAGACCGAGATCTTCCCACACCCGCTTGGGCATGGCGACTATCTCAGAACCCGAGTCAAGGACTCCGAGGATAGACCGACCGGTTCTGACAATCTTGGCTTCAAGAGACCGAAGCAGCACTGAGTGGTGCGCTATGATTAATCTGTGGTCACTTCAGTGCACACAATCACCGAAGGCTTGGTCTACCATCACATCTGGCGAGCTCGTTGACCTGTACAGTGTTAGTGGAGACAGGGATACACTTTGCCATAGATAAGTCCTTGAGTTGCTTGCGAACTTCGGGAGCCACTGCGATGAGCTCTCGAACCAGAACCGGTATGGTGGTTGCGAGAACTCGATCTAAGAGGCGCTTCAGAGCGGTCTCGTCTTCGAGAGGGAATGAGTATCTTAATTGTCCTTGGGGGTTGAAGGAGGAGGAGGTGTTAGCGGAATCAGTTCGGAATGGATTAGAGGTAGATGATGACGTTGAAGAGGGAGGTCTGTTTGCTACTGGAGCAGGGACTTTTGGAGGAGTCGCCAACTTAGACCGCATGGCCTCGACCGCTGGCAAGACAACTTCCTCGGCCACCAATGCAGCCCGAGGGCCTGGACGACTGGTCTTTTGAGCCAGCATCTCAATGCCATCAAATTGGACTCGCTTCCCTTTGTCCTTCCTATCTGCCTGGAAAGCGGCCCAAGCATTGGCAATGTATGCCTGAAAATCAGGATCAGCAAAAGCAGGGTCCAACTCTTCGTCCGAGTCCTGATCAACAGGAGCCATGAAGACCAAAGGTTCAATGTCTAAAATTGTGTCGGTAGTTGAGTTGGTGACCGAGAATATGCCAGCAGTGACAACAGAGGAAGAGGACGCTGGCGCCAAGGCAGGTAGCCGGTCTAAGCATTCATGGAGACAACAAGTGCCCTGAATGCGTGGAATGTGCCGGCCGTCCAGAAGGTACAGATGACCATTGGTACCTCGGCTGGCCTTCCCAGCCTGGATATAGCCTTCTACAAGGGGGCAACTCCCCATAAAATGGGAGGGATCGGCACAGAATGTGCAGTGCCGATGGGCGGTATATTGGAGGTTAATCTGCTCTTGCTTAACGGCCAAAGCAGTGGTTGGTGTAGCAGTTCACAGAACAACTGGGGTGGGAACCGGTGCTGCCCAAGCCAGGTAGTATGGCTGGGTGGAAGGTGTGCTGGCAGCTGGTGCAGCTACAAGGGGACAGAGGGCAGAACTGGTAAGGAGGAATTGAGTAGCCTCAACAATATCGGCAATTGGATATGGGTTGGAAGGATGATGAGTGGATTTGGTGATGAGCAGGCGTTGGCGGACTTGAGTCTCAAGGTCGGCTGGCAGACCAGATAGGAACAATGCATCTCGGTCTGAGTCCAAGAGTTTATGGCCGTTGATGAGGATCCGGGCGATCTTCAGAAATTTGCGCTGATATTCACTGAGGTCTTCTAAGGCACACATCTGTTTGGCCCGAAACTCCTGGACCAAATATTGGATATCAGCCTGACAGTATTGGTTGGCGCCTTCGCAACCAGGGTACAACTTCTTGACTGCCTGAGCGAAGTTCACCCAGTCCGGTGGGTTAGTGGTAACCTCATCTAGAAGCTCCCAACCCTCTGCCTCTTCGAGGTCAGCATATCTGATAGTGGCACAGATCTTTTCTAAGTCTGTGATACCGGCCGCTGTGCCAAGTATGTCAACATCCTCGAGGAAGCATGGCAATAAGGCCGGGGTCTTTCCATCAAACTTCGGAGCATTCTGGGTACAACGGAGTGGCATCTGAGGGGCTGGGTTAGCCATAAGATGATTTTGGACAGGAAGATTTTGAGTGTTAGTAGGTTGTGCAGCAGGAGGAGGAATAATATTTGATAGTGTGGACGTAAGTCTGAGATGGAGGGCAGCAGATGGCGGAGGTTGAGCTAGGGCCGAAGGGTTTTCTTGTGAGCCCTGGTTAGTCCAAAATAATAGACCAGAGGGGTCAAGAAGGTAGGAGAGCGATGGGGAAGTAGAATCAGATGATGAGGGTAATGGTGAGGATGAAGACAACAAAGACTGTGGACTTGGAGTGAGAGGAGAGAGAGGTGAAGAAAAATGGGATGTGAGGTGCGACTCCTCAATCCATTGTCGTGGAGTCGAGTGGATATACAGTACGCTCCAGGCACGAAGTCGCTTAGATTCATTTCATTGGCTAAATTTTCTTGAAAGGGGGTGTCACTGGCAGTTTCAGTCTCTGATGTCTCTTTAGACGCCACTGTCGGGATGTCAGCTAATTCAGGGGAAAGACTCTGGAAGGGCGGTGCACTAAGCCAATCAGGTTGATTGACAGCTGGCAGGTCAAAGTCGTTGTCTGGCAACAGACTGAGGTCCAATCCAGATACTTCAGGAAGATCGGACCGGTTGTGACAAGCGTCAATAGACGCGACTGGCCGAAAGAGAGGTGAGTCGTCAGGGCCGATCTGTAAGGTTCAGAACTGCTGAAGAAGATTTTCTAATTCTTGGCATTGTGCGGTCAGCCGAAGACTTCTCCTGGAATCCTTGGATGAGTCCCTCACGGTGGGCTCCAGTTGTAAAGATAGTAGAATGGCTGGGAGGACTAAAAATGTAAGACACACTTGCCCTGGCCCATCAAAGGGAAGAGGGGAGGTGAGATACTTTGCCCCTAAGGGACTCAAGGTAAGGGAGGAGACAGAAGGAAGTCCGGGGCCGAAGGCTAAAGTGCAGAGGATAGCCCAGGAGGCAACCGGAGCGCAAGACTGGAAGTCTGAGGTGTGCAGGACGAAGGGAGCAAGAACGGGATGTGGTGATGGTGATGGTGAATGGTGCAGTAGACAGTGGACGGTACAAGGGACAAGTGGTTCAAACAGTTTGAGAATCCAACCAAAAGTGTGTTTCAATTCCTAAGTACAAGGCTTTATAGTTCGGGTATACCTGAGACTGTCAAACTCAATATAGCTGTCAAGTCCAAAGGAAACAAGTAAAAAGTGGTCAGGTACCGGGTCTGAGACCGTCATGTCTAACTGGACACTTTCAGCACCAGAAAGACCGATCGGAGGCCAATGGTACTGATAGAAAGTGAAGTGGTAACGTACTAACAATGTAAACTGAGTAGTCCAGATGTGCTCGGCATGGTCCAGTATAAACCAAGACCGGTCTTAGCAACTAAAAAGAGTTCGGAGTGAAGGAATGACAGTAAGGCAGTTGGATGAAAGGTAAAAGGGGTGGAATATAAGCACAGAGACATACTGGTCTCTACAGCGTCACAAATGGTATGTTCATTGACATATCAGTAGTCTTGACATGGCTGGAGTCTCCCATCCTTCTTTTTGATGAAGAAGAAAGGAGACACTTGTGGGGAGTTGGACGGGCAGATTTTCCCAGAGGCAAGGTTTTCATCAAGGAAATTCTCGGCAGCCTTCTGTTCATCTGGTGACAGTGGATACATCTTTCCTATTTTTGGGGTGAAGGTGTCATGGAGATTGATCTCGTGGTCATAGGGTTGGGAGGGAGGAATGTGATTGGTGGCTTCCTTCAAGAATACTGAGGCAAACAAGGAGTATTCTGGGGGAAGGACGGGTTTGGGTTTAGATTTTTCGGCCACAGCGATGAGTTTGGTAGCTGTGGTGAGCTTGGCTATGATGGGGGATCCGGTTGGAATAGAATGGGATCTGGATCTAATGATCTGGTGGATAGCACTGTTTTGTCGGGCACAAACAATGTATTTGTTTTCAGGTTCCCATTCATTGTATGTGAAGAGGTGTTGGTCGGTGATGGCACAGACGTTGGTGTGACGAGGGGGGTTTGCTGAGGGGCGAACGAAATGGGATTCATGCCATTTGGAGTCGACAGAGAAGGAACAGAAAAGTTCCTGGGATTGATCCAAAGATTCTTTGATGGAGAGGGTCCTTTCAACCCAGTTGATCGTAGGATTGACTTCTTTAAGCCAAGGAAGTCTGAGGATTACATTTTCGTTTCCTAGGCTGAGGACATGGAAGGTGATTTGTCAGGTGATTCCTCTGACGTCAAGGAACAGGGTGGTGGAGAATCAGATTACTCCCTTAGAATTGATGGAGTTGTCTGCATTTTGTGCTTGGATCGGGGTTTTCAAACGTTGGGTGGGAAGTTTGTATTTCCTGACAAATTCCCAGTCGATGCAGGATATGCTTGCTCTGCTGTCTATGAGGGCTCGGGTGTTGACGGCTTTCATTGTGTGCAAGGGGGTGATGAGTTGAACTGGGATTTGCATAGTAGGTGAAGACTTGACAAATACATTTGCACAAGAAACGGAAGGAAGGGTTTGCATTGGGGAACTCTTCCTTTCTAAAAATCCAAGGGTTTGAAAGAAATTTTTCGTACCACCTCTTCATCTTCGTCATCTTCTATCTCCTCCAACCTAGGAAGCTCTTCACTGCTAACCCTCTGTACTTTGGGTTTTCCCTTCTGGGAGAACAACATGCAGGCGGTACTAAGGTGTCCCGGTTTTCGGCAGCGGAAACAGAGTTTCTTCTCAATGCATCATTTGCGTTCTTTGGGGGTGAGCTTGGAGACTTTGATGGTGTCCACGACCATGGCATCAGGATCATGGGTTTTGGTGGTCGAGGTGTTGGAGAACGAGTGGTACATCTGGTGAGACGTCTTGGAGTTTCATCTGGCTATGTCATCAGCGCACTCCCATTGGGTCTGGAAGGCAATGGCTTTCTTATACCAGTTGTCAATGGTAGAGGGGACGGTATCCATGGACATGATGCGGCACATCAAAGGGGGAGGGATTCCTGCAGAAAAATATCCAATCAGGATGTTGGCGTCACTGATGTTGGCAAGGGCAACTTGGTTCTTGAAAGTAGAAACATATTCTACGAGCGAGGGGGTGTATGAGTTATTTTTGGCATTTTTCTGCATCCATTTGGTGGACAGCCAGGAAATGCCATTTCCAGTGACGTCATGGTGTTTAAACGCGGTGTTGAACTTTGTGATAAAATCAGTGAAAGTTCCTAGGGTGAATGAGGTGCCAGAGATGGCACTTTGGCAGAAAGTTGAGGCCCAGGTAAGGGCAGACCCTTTGGTCATGTATGAGAGGGTGAAAGCGATCTGTTTCTCATCATTATCATAAACAGCTTTATTTATGAGTAAGTAGAATTGGATGGCATGTAACCAGTGCATGGATTTTTCATAGGAGCCATTGAACACTTTGGGGACGCCGATGTAAAGTTCAGTGGATTTCATAGACATGGTTGGGGGAGGGGAAAGGCGAGAGAGGAGAGGTGGCAGTGGTGGCGGTGGTGGGAAAGGAAAGGGTAGAGACGACGGGGGTAGGAGACAGTGGGGTGGGGATTCTAGGGATGGAGAGGGCAACAGAAAGGTGATGGGAAAGCGCACAAGTTTTGTCTTCTTCCTGAGTGGTTAGAAGAGTGGTGTCAGGGTCAAGGGTTTCTTCCTCAGTATCTGAGTGAGAAATTTCTGAGGGGGAGGGTTCTCACGGTTGGGGTAGGAACCAGCAAGGGTTTCAAGTGGGTTGCTGAGCAATGGTGGGAGACTATGACAGTGATAGCTCTGTCAGGGAGAACTTTAATCTTTTGTTACGCTTGACTTGGGTAGAGGCAAGCGTAGACTTGAAAATGCAAGAAACAAGGTATCTGAAAGGGGCTTCCTTCAAGATTTAGAGGATGTCGGGGACTTCCATGACAACTCCTGGCAATGATTGGTTGCTTAGGGAGTTCAAGGACAAGGGTATGAAGGGAGTGTGCACTCAGAAGTAGCATAAGGACTTAGAGGGGAAATGCAAGTGTCAAGGGAGAATCAAGTAGATTAAAGTTAAGAAAATGTACATGATGTATCGTCTGTTTATATATGTGGGAACGTGGTGCACAGACCAGGCAGTGTTCATAGTGGAAAGACTAAGGTGGATATAATGGGAAGCCAAGCTGTGCAATAGAGGAAGTAAGGCTGTGTAATGGTTGTGCATGAATAAGAAAAGACGTCCATAAGAAGCCATTGGAAATGGGACAATGGAACCATGCAGAGTGTGTAGAAAGGAAGCTATGTTTAGATTGATGGCATTCCGAGGGAACAGTGCGAAAGGGAACAAAGGTAGGGAGTGAGTCAGAGATGAGCGAGATACAAAAGAAAACAGAAAGGGATCGTATCAAGTGACTTATATGCAGATTACGGTCCAGCCATCTTTGGTCCAGCCACCGCTAGTACCAGTACATCCAGTGGAGCATGATGCATTGATTTTTTGTTTCCATAGCTCTTGTAGCCACTTCCACGTTTCTTGTACCCATTTCTGAGTCTGTGTTTCTTGTAGCAGAATACGATTTGATTTTTGTATTGCACCGATGTGGGAACTACGAAGATCTACATCACTACCGCCAAAATCACTCCCACCCAGATTACTCCCATCATGGTCAAGGTCGCTCTCGTCAAGGTTATTCCAGCCATCCAAGTCCAAATTCTCTAACTTGCGATCTGCCAAGACTGCCTGATACTCATTGACAGTATTCAACTGTGAACCACATAGTGGTTCCGGTGCTTCCAAGGTCTCATCTTGGAAGGCCTATTTCAGAACCGCTGAAAAGATGTAAAGTTGGCTGGATGGAACTAGGAGTGGAAACCCACTAGTCCTGGGCCGAAGAAGTGGTGAGGGACGAGTGTGTTCGCCCCAAAAGGGACTCTGGACACAAGGAGAGTAAAGTGGAGAAGTCGAAAGCCGGGC
>JBBPQL010001186.1:0-12052 GCA_038092515.1 Boletus subparvulus | reverse complement strand
ACAGTTGTTTGACTTTGTACAAGAAAGGATATTTAGTACTTGGTATGACCTCCCTTGGCCTTAATAACTGCTTGAATCCTTCTAGGCATGCTTTCTATCCATTTCTGACACTCCTCCACAGAAATCTGCCCCCACTCTACCCCCACTCTATCCCATAATTGATGAACCCCTGTGGGAGCCCTTTCATATCCTGAAAGACATTTTTTGAGATGACCCCAAGTGTGTTTAATTAGTCTTGTGTAAACAAGCTTTAAACCCAATGGATGGCACTGTTGAGAACCTTCTCACCACTATGAGAAAGAGGCAGAATGATCTTCATTGCAGGTTGGTTCTTTTCAATATGTACATATTTAACTGTGGAATACTTTGTTGGGCAGCATGAGCACATGTTGCCATGCAGTGGAGGGGGATCCACCCAGAGGTAGTTCTTGAATGCCAAGACACACTTGAGTTAGGTCTGATTCCACCATTTGTTCAATTTCAATTCTCCACTTAGCTATGCATTTATTCAAATTGGACTTTGTGATATGCATCAGGCAATATGGACCCAGCATGGTCCAGCACAAAATATTATTTCAAGTTGGTGAACATGCCCGATGGTGACTGGCAAGGCCTCACAGATCTAAATTCTAATGAATTGCCATTTACATCCTTCTAAATGTCCTGCTGGCATTTTCATATTTTACACAAATCATTACACCACTATATCTATATTCATATTATACCATTATCCTCTTTATCCTTACCATTCATGGACATCCATTTCCTTCATGCGTAACCATATGCAGCTTCTTTCCTTTTCTACCACACAGCCCACCTTCTTCTTATATCCTTCTTAGCCATTGTACTACAAACACCACTTGGTCTGTGCACAGAATCCTTATCTACTTAAACTCAACAACAACTCCTGTAGTAGCTAACTTTGACCTACTCATTCTTACCTTGAATCCTTGGCATCTCTCTACATAAGTCTTCATGCTACTTTAAGTGCGTGCTCCTTGTCTCCTTGCTGTGAACTCCCTAAAGTAGCCATTGCTACTAGGAGTCATTATGGAAGCCCCATAACTCTTTTGTCCTTGAAGTAGCCCTTCAGGAACCTTTGTCTTTGTGAACCTTTGAGTCTATGTTTGCCCCTATCCGGGTCAACCGTAACAAAAGGTCAAAGTTCTCCTTGATGGAGCAATCATTGTTATAGACTCCCAACATTACTTATCAACCCACCTGAAGCTCTTGTTGGTTCCTACCATGAGAAACATTGCCCATGGAACCCCCCCTCAGAAGTGCAAGTCTGTGCTGCTCACCTCCTTGATTTTGTCAAGACCCAGTTTCTGCTTAATAAGGTGTTCTAGGGCCCAAGTGTGGTCCATCCACATTGGTGGGCACTGCTTGAGTCTAAATACAGAGAGCAGCTCAATCCAATGGATGATCTAGAAATGATCACATGAATCATATTGTAAATTATGAGCAATGTAGCTTACTTCATGAATGGTGTCTGTGATGGTGCCATCTGCCTGTGAAGGGTGTTTAGGAAAGCCTTGTTGGAACCTGGGAAAAACCTGAACAGGAGATTTGGGTGGGCAGCCTTGAATGCTTGTAGGGCATACAGTTTTCCTGGCATTGGCTGTTTCACTATCATTGCGGTTTTGCTCAACATTACTATGATTGTCAGCTTGCTCACTGCATGCTCACTGACTCCACTCCAGAATCCTTTCAGCTTTCTCATGTATGCCTCCTCTTTCACTTTGATGTCAGATCCAAAAAACTCCATTGCTGGTGGGAGTTCCTTGCCATCTTTCATGAAGGCTTTCAGCATATGTTTTGTAAATGCCCCTGTCCATGTTGCAAAGTAGTTGCTATTGAGCAGCTTTCTTGCCATTCTTGGTACTGGTTTCTCCAGTACAGTTTTGAAGGTGGCACACTGACAGACAAAGGCAGTCAGACAAATGTCCTTGTTCTTTTGGCTATGTCAGAGAACATGATTGGAGCAGCAAGAAAGTCTAATATCTCTGATGACTATCTGATAAGATGAACCATGAGCTAATAATATAGATGTTGGTCAGCAAGATCAGAATGGATGACCTGTAGAGACCAATGCAATCTGGAAACCAATTGTATGTATATGGTGTGGATGGACAGACTACTGACCTTGATATTGTCATGATTGTGGAAAGACCATAGTGAAAGAGTTTGAAAACAGTGCAGAAAAATACATCTTGAACTACTACCACAACCTTCCTCTTTTAGCAATTACCCAAACAAATAAACCACAACAATAATAAATGGCTGTAACTTTGTTGTAACTTTGCCAATAAATGTTTCGGCTACTCAATATGTTTGTAATCTAATCTAGTCCAAGAATATCACTGTAAGTGTCTATTATATTCTATATGCATATTCTAGCGCAAATTTACACTCATCATCAATTAGAACACCCCTGGTTCTTCTTCTGCTGCTGCTGCTGTTACTACAGATAATGCATCTGAGCAGATAGGCCCTGTGTACACTAGCAATAGTTTGTGTTCACCCACATGCATCACTCTAGACACAGGTAAGAGATGCCACCAAGCAAAACAAGGCAAGTGAGCACAATCTTGCGCAAGTTTGTGCTAACCCACATATACATATACATATACTATCATCGGATCCAATTCAGCATGGCTATTGAGGAGGAAGAGATAAGTGAGCACAATCTAGCACTAGATGTGTTTTTTTTCCCTTTGATATTTGCTTCACTGGTTTCTGGAACCTCACATTTGAATTGCCCTGCGGTATACATACATTTGCTGTAGTCTCTTGTAAATTTGCCTCCAAGTTGAAATCTGTCAGTATACATATGTATGTAGATGACACAGGCACTTCCATTCTTCCATGCATGTCCAATAACTTTGAATTACAATGCAGTGCACATGTTGTGGGGCCAGTCATTAAAGAATGTTTTTGGCAGGTATCCAATCAATTTTCAAGCATGACATAATGTATGCCATAACCTAGTGGTCAATCTGCTGAGCCAGCTGTAATGAGGCTGCTGTCATCTTTGCACCTTCTGGCATTCCAAGGCCCTCTGGGCATCCCTGGACCCACAGGGCCAGGTAGTGGCATTGAGAAGGAGTCTCTAGTGATGCATGAAACATCTGTTACATAGATGTAGCAATTGAATGGCAATGTATATAGAAAGAACAGCAACAGTAAAAGCAAGTATACAACAAACCAAGATCATCTGGGACTTTGATTTGGGAACATCCTCTTGTAGCCTGCCCTAGAATGGTTGCATCAATCATGAATGGTTAAGTAGAGACAATTGAAATATACTATACATCATAAATGTGAACATAGTGGGAGTAGAATTAATATATGTATGATATACATATATTTAACAAGCTATGCATCAGCTGAAGTGCCACTTACTTACATCCAAGAAACATACCAATCAAATACCCTTGATGCCCAGTATGTTTGTTTTTTGATAAACTCTTTTTTTAATACCTCTTGTACCATGACATTATCATTTATGGTCAACTTCAGAACCAATCTATTCTTCTTTAATGTTGCAAGTGGCTCCAGTGTATTCATAGTGTTACAATTTACACTTTTAACTTTTCTTTTCTACATTTATCCTTGACTTGCTTTTGTGACAGTCCCTTAGAACATTCTGTATCTAAACATAGCTTCTTCTATATGCTCATGCTATATTCTTTGACTCACACAGACACCATCTCTTTTCTTGTGGTTGCATAGTTATTGCACAGCCCTCACTTTTCATTTATAGCTTTCTCTTTTCTTGTACCATGCATGTTGCTTTGTCAGTGTGGCATATTTCCACCTATTTAAATTGGCATACTTCTACCTGTAACTTTTAACTTTGTCCAGCTCAATATATGGTCACTATAGCAGCATGATTGCCACTTTGGTACACTTTTGGTACATTTGTTTCTGGGAATTTTGCCTAATGGTAGTCCATCAATTTTGCTAGACTTTCATACCCTTTGCCTAGACTTTTTCTAGGATTTCACCATATGCTAACGGACTACACTTGACTATGCTTTGCTAGACTTTTTTTGCTAGACTTTTGTAGACTTTACTACACTTTACTATGCTGAGTTTCCAGACTTTGACCATAGGTAATCCTACACTTTTTGTAGACTCCCCCATGCTTTTCAAGTACATTATCCAGCTCCTACAAAAATAACATGTTGGCAGTCTCAGCACATTTTGATTTTGATACTCCAAAAGGGCAAGGAACTCTCTGACATATGTAAAAGTAAAAAATGATGGGAGTGGAGGTGACACAATATAACATGTGATTGAGGATGCCAGTCATATTACCAAGATTCAGAGGATTCTTCTTGATGAGGATGATCTGTGTGTGTTGTGTGTTGTATTTCCTCCATCCTTCTTGCCAAGAATGTGAACCACACATTGGAGGGCAGCCAAAGAACTGGCTGGGATCATATATATCTCTTGGCCTTGGGGTTGGACAATTAGCCAAAGAATGGACAAGGCAAGCATATACACACCCTAGGAATAATCTCTCTAAGCAAGACCTGAGCTGCCTGTCCACTCACTCTGTACTCATCCTGAACTCCATAGATCTTGCTCTTTGCTGCTCCAAACACCTTTACCATCTTTAAACATTTGGGATAGTACTTTGGAGTGAGATGATATGCATTAGATTCCATTGCAAAGATGGAAACATTGTTGCTGGTGTGGACAGCCTCATAGCAGAGGTTGTATGTGCTCTGGAAAGCAATGTGAGTTTGAAGGGCATGTTCCTCATTCATTTCCGCCTGTAGTGCACCATATCTGGATAGCATGCACTAATGATGGATAGTTTCCTGATTGAAGCCAGCTGCTCCATAGGAATCCTCTAGTGCATCCAGCCTCCACAAGCCAGTCACCAGCTTGTCCGATTCAAGCATGAAGGTGACACCTATGTTGACCAGCTCTCCTGCCTTGTGATCCAACATATAGGCCCAATCAAGGCAGAAAAGATTTCACTGAAGAGCAATTTCTAGAGATTCATGAACACCATTTTGACCATCCTTGGTCAACAGCTTGATGCCCTTGCCTTCAACAACAAAGAAAAAAAAGAATCCATACATAGATAAAAGCCTGTTATCTTGCTCTATTTTTTGATGCATGGACCTCCAGACATCCTTGAAAACCTTGTTGGAGAGAGGGGTAGTCTTGGATGATTCCCTGCTTTTTCCAGACATCTTCTACTTGACCTCTGGTTTTCATTGAATTCCTTGCCATCTTTCTCAAGGTCCATGCAGACATACTTTTCCTTCTCATCAAGACAGGGAAGGCAACCACAAACAAACATGTCAAGGCCTTTATGACATGGCTGAGGCAGTCTCAGCACTCCACCAACATACTCAAGCATTTCTTTGGCACTTATGATAATGACATCCTCAACTGTCATCTGGATGTGTGTCAGTTAGTCCACTAATAAACAATACAATAGAATCACCTAGAGGCCATTACTTTTGACACCACAATCCAGACTATAGTTTCCAATGACTCTGTCAGATCCCTGACAACTTGGATTATAGCCCTTGACTTCTCCAAAGGTCATAACATGCTTCATTACTCTGACAGGAGAAACAAGATAGAACATCTGGAAGGAATAGATAACCAAGCAATATTTATGGTCCCTCCACATGGTCCAAGCACACACCTGAGTTATCTGCTCATATGGCAAAGCAAAGATAGAAGACCTTGGGCTGCTATAGCATCTCCAATGTTAGCCCATTTTCATATTTATCATATTAATGATTATATTCAAAGAACCTTTGTGCTCCATAGGCAAGTAGGATGATAGCATCTGTATGCCTTGGAAAGCAAGATGCAGAACCTAGTTGCCAATGTTTGACTCTTTTCTTGGATGCTGTTGCTGTCTTGAAACATTGTTCATCCATAGGCATCACAATATCATCATCCTCATCTTCTACAACATTGACAGCAGTGGAACCAAGTGTATGGGGGTGATGGGCAGCTTGATTACGTGCTCCAAGAAGTATTCTTTGATTCTTTATTAGAACAAGTAAGGCCAATGATTGTTCCCTGGTAAGGTCACCCATGTCATTTCCTTCCATTCATTGGAGGTCCTGCTCTTCCAACTCCTCTTCTGTGATCTTTGTGGAGCTTCTAGTCTTCTTGGAGGTGGTGGCTGCTGCACTTGCCAGGGCTGTATGGCACTCTTGACAGGAGTTATTGGCTATTGTCAGTGACCGCAGAAGATGGTCATTCTGCTGTTGATGATGTCCAAATGCAAAGTCCTATAGCTCCTCTTCTTTCAAGCTCCATGTCAATCCAGTGAAGAGGTGGATTTGTCCTATATTGTATGTAGTTCCTGTACCCTTTCAAACAGTGGCCCTTCACAAGTCCCAGTATAATATATCACAGGATATGGCCACAAGGCACTTGTGCATTCCCATCATTCAAGAATTGCCAGGTCTTGTCAAGGCCATCTTGGAGGCAACTCTGTAAGATGGTACAAGCAGTGGGATCACAATCATACCCATTTTGATTCCAATCCTGACTGAGCACAATACTTCTTCTGTGTTTCCAGCATCCCATAGATGAAGCTGTGCAACCCTCTGCCAGTAATTTGGATTATTCCAACTTCACCAATCTGCATGATATCCTTCATTTGAGATCTTCCTTTCCAATAATATAGGCAATTCTGGATACATAGTCAAAAACAGCACCAAAGAAATGCTCATGGTGATGCACAAGAAAAAATGAAATGGGTGTGAGGAGTTTGTCTTCATGCAAAGGAATGTAGTGGTAAACATTGAATGTCTTTGAAAGAGCATTCACAGTAGTTGGGTGTATCATTGCTGCTGTTCATCAGGATAGCACAAGCACAAAGATAGTTGGCCAAATTTACTCCCCCTTCCCAGGTGGGCTGTTCAGCATTGGACTCTGAATCCTTGGGATCAGGTTTATCGGAAGGCATGCTTCCAGGGAGATTTAGCATGGTGTGTGAATCAGGTTGCACCAATGTGCCTTGACTTGTGAGGTCCTTCCACTTGGTGGGGCTCTCAATCTCCTTCAATTGCTTGAGGGGATGTTTGCAGTCACCATAAATATTGCTGGGCTGGTTAGGCACACAGCATTCATGCTGTGGGTGGAACTTGGTTGGCATGGGTGGTGGTGATCTGTAGGTGGTTAACACCATGATGGTGTAACAGGATCTTGCACTACCAGTAAAGGTGTACACGGGGGTTCCTTAGGGCATTCTGAATCTTTGGAATCACTCTTTGGTTCCTGTAAAGGTTCTGGTTGGCATCACCACAGGTGAATCAGAAGATCTGCATCCATATTGGGCTCATCATGATCAGACAAGCCTGAATCATCACCATTTGCCACAGGATGATGATCTGCCATATGCTTATGCAAGATCGGGCAATGGTGCTTTGATCTGGGGCACCTGGGGAAATAATGCTTATCAAAGATGGCATGTGATGCAGTGAACACTATTGTGATTGACATGCATCTAGTCCATCAATACAAAAGATGTCCAGCAAATCCTAGTACATATGTGTTTGATGCAATCTGGTGCCAGATTATGCTCATTGATGGTGTAGAAAGGTAAGCACCCATGGCATAATCTTGGGTGAAATCATGCTCACTCTAGTATACAATCAGACACCCCCTATGAAGGAGGTAAGCATGCATAGCATGTTCTGGCGCCAGAACATGCTCATCTATACTATCTGTATACATAGATGCAAGCCACTCTTACAGAGCAGGTAAGCATTAGATTGCATGATCTGGTGCCAGGTTGTGCCAACACATTATGTTTAGATGGTGGACAACAGCGAGGTTATCAGCACCACAAAAGTGAAAGGCAAGGACAAAGCTGGGACAGGCAATTCCAAAGAAAAGGGCACAAAGGCAGTACATATATAGTGTCATGATCTGGTGCCAGAACATGTCACTGACCACAGTTGCACCCTAGCTGCCTGAGAAATATGTAGGTGTTCAGTGATAATCATGATTGAATCTCTGACAAACCATCAATATGGACATACAGAATTCAGCTGTCAAGCCAGTCAAACAGAGTGAAGTCTAGCACATGCTGGAATGCATCCAAGCATACATCAAGACAGTCACATTGGGCTATGTGCTGATGATAGTCATGGATGAGGATGACCTTGGATGTGGTCCACAGATGGCATGGCAGCTGGTCAATCTGTGCAACATTGACAACAACTTCATGCAAGTATTTATTGAAGGAGTTGAGGAGCATGGTCTGCAGAACAGGCTGATAGAGAATGCAATGGACATTGGCATATTCAAAGCTGATATCAACCCAACCTCTCTAAAGCCAGCAAAGACTGGAATACATACCAACTGGGTCAAATGGCAGGGGACGACAAGCCAGTCCAGTTGTGTTTTGTACAATGGAAATCATCAGTTTACATACATGTGGTACCATTCACACATACAGTACATACCACATACAATCAGTGGGAGAAGGCCAAGAAAGAGTTGGCAAAGAATCCCTCAACTGGAGACATGATCATGGGTGAAACTGTCATTATCAGGGATGGAGTATGGTTGGTGAGGTTCTTGGATCTTCATAAGTCACAAGCATGATCTGGTACCAGAACATGTGAGCATTCAAACTTACCACTCATCTCTGTTTAATAGACTTTATTCACAATCATGCAGATCGTGCTTTGATCAAGCATTGTTTGGCAGAAAACAAGCTACTGCTCAATCACAGAGATAGTGAAAATGATGCCCTCTACACTATCATTAACATTCTCCTCCAAACAGAGAATAAACAGGCCTGGTTGAACTATATTGATCTCAGCCTCAAGATGCTCAGCAAATCTCCTGTTGGTCATATGCTGAGGGATTCTGTTCTCTTTTGGACATTATTCAAGCTGTTTCATTATGACCATTTCCAATCACGAGACAATACCAAGGCTGGCTTGAGCATGCGCAACATTGTCACTTGGTATCCTATAATTGCTGAAACAGTGAAGTTTTATTGAAATATGTTTCAACAAGTTGTGTGGCAGATGTGGTTATCAAGGTGATGCCTGCCAAGCTAAAGGCTTTGAAACATAGCCTCATGGAGCTTAGGTACCCTGACCAGCTGTTTCACTTCTATCCCCTTTCCAACAAGATATTCTTGTACACACTAGGTGAACGGCTACAAAGCATCATGGGTGCAATCACAGAGGTGAGCAGCCAGCAGTACAAGATCCATCATATTGATTCCTTGACCATCACTGCCAGCTTGTCACATGGATTGAACCTCTGGCTTTGCTGAGCATACAGCAACAGCCTTCCATGTGGTTCAATTATATTTGTGCACTGGAGTTTTTTTGTTCATATCAAGTTTGGAGTCACCAACATCCACAAAGTAAGCAGCACAATCTTGAGCCAGAACATGCATGCTCAAATACAAGTGTGGTGCAGATCTACAATTACCTTGGGATACATCATTGATCCATGCTGTTGGCAATGGAAAACTATATCAAGTTAGCCATCCAAGAAACTGATATCAATTCAGATTTGATTAAGGATGGTAAGTACCATAACACAGTCAACACATACATCAAGGAGTCTTTCTAGCAAGTGCTGAAAAATGACGGCATGACAGCAGAGACTGGGAATGCACAGATCAAACTCACCACCATGGCAGCAATGCCAAGTAGAGAGAACATATTGATGGATCAAGCTGCTCTGTTCAACTTGATTTGTTTGGTATTCACATGAACTGCTTTTCTTTGGCTAGTCACCAACAAGATGAAGCATGCAGAGACATTGATGAAAAAACTTTACATGCTGTACATGAGCAATAGGGCAAGGGAGGACCTGCTGGCAACACAGAGCAGTTGGCAAGTCAGAACATTCCTGCAGTCTTTGCTGGACAGTTGGATGGCACAGAAGAGCTTGGGATCTTGGTCATGGTTGGACAGTGTCAACCAGCAGCCCATGTGAAACATCAATGTGGATCCAGCCTTGGACGACTTGGAGGGTCCCTTGAAGATTGGGAAGTATGAGACCTTTAGAAATCAAAATGCCCATCTGCAATTATAGTTGGAATTGCATGCTGACAATCATCACAAAATACAGCATATTGTGCAGCTCACATTATCTGAGGGCCTAGATCTTGGTTTTGGCAAGGAGGCAATTCTAGAGGTATTGGCCAGCTTGAAGGATTTTCTGAGGGTAAGACAACATAATCTATCAGAGCATAGGTTTCTGAATGTTCTCCAGGTCCTTCAAAAGTCTTCTGAGTTGGGAGTGTATCGGAAACAAGATTTCAAGGCCAAGTTCTATAAGAGGACAGAGGAAAAGTTAGACATACTCTATCCAACTGAATTGATAGAACCCATGAGCAACCATCTGAATGCTGCTTGGAGAGTAAGCAGCTAGGCTCTGCCATAGCTGCACTCAAATAAATCCCCATATTTAAGGATGATGCAGCTGACTTGTGGTTCGTGGTGCAAAACAAGTGAGTGGCCATCAAGGAGCAAGAGAGTGTCTGCAAGCAAGAACATCACCAAGTGAAAGTATTTGCCACACTACATATGAGACATGCTCAGCAGATAACCAAGCAGCAAGCAAGTAATCCCTTACATTCAATTACAGTCACCATTAACTAACCAAAGATTTTTTTAGAGAGCATGAAGTACAAGGAATTCATTAATGATAGTGATGAGGACATGGAGTTCTCTGATGATGACACTTTAGGTTTGTGATTGGTGCATGTTCTGGCACCAGATCATGCTCACCTCCAGCATATAGCCATCAAAGGTGATGTCATGACAGACACAGACAGTCCAGTAGAGTTATTGGCCGGTCCCAGCAAGTCAGGAAAAAAGCAGACCATATATGATGTTGAACATCAGAATGAAAACATGAGGATTCAACTGTGACTCCAACTTGCCTTGGAGGACATCAACATGACCAATGGTATGTAGCAATATGGTCATCTGGCATTAGGGTTGCATTGACATGGTTGTGATCACATCAGCCACTACAGAGTTCACCTATCAACATATATATATATATTACTTAGAACTTAGTTACATAGTGTACTGTTGAGATTGCATTGTTATATTTAGAGCTAATATCTACTAAAATCATATTCAAATTGAGATCCCTATCCTTATTCTAATCACAAAAGCTTACATTAATTTACTGCCATATATATGTAATCTGCTTGAACAACCTTTATTATATAATAGTTCATATATTGCAAAACCAGACAGATAACTGTTAAAATACAAATATTCATATAAAATAGTTTTTCCTTCATGCTCTTTCAAGTTGTGCTAGTGCTGCAATATCCAAAAATATTTTGCATATGTTTATATGTATAAAAACATATCAAATATTCAAAGTAATTCCTGATGCTACAGAATTTATATTAGATATTTATGATATTCAAATCAGAATCTCTAGTAATAGTAATTTGAAATTATAACTATGCTTTTATGCTCATATTATTGCATAATGCATAGTCAGCTTCAAAGGGTTTGGTGAAAGCTTCTGATTGTCAATATTGTACTAGTTATAGGACAAATTCATTGTACCTTGATGTGATACTCTGACTTCTTATTATTCAATATACAGTGGCTCAAACAACTGTCCCAATGTTTGCATGTTTTTCACTAAAGTCGATAGCCCCTAACCGCATCTAATCTGGGCCCTAACATATGAGTGTATGAGATGAAGTGCTGACTCCTGGCTTTCTATAGGTGCAAGGATCAAGGGATTCGGTTAGGATTTGATGAAATGGCAGCCATAGCAAAATGACAACTCATTGGGACAGTTGTTTGACTTTGTACAAGAAAGGATATTTAGTACTTGGTATGACCTCCCTTGGCCTTAATAATTGCTTGAATCCTTCTAAGAATGCTTTCTATCCATTTATGACACTCCTCCACAGAAATTCTCCCCCACTCTACCACCACTCTATCCCATAATTGATGAACCCCTGTGGGAGCCTTCTCATATCTTGAAAGACATTTTTTGAGATGACCCCAAGTGTGTTCAATGGGGTTAAGGTCTGGAGATT
>JBBPQL010001185.1:0-12057 GCA_038092515.1 Boletus subparvulus | reverse complement strand
AGTTGATACGCAGCGTACGTACGCTGGACGTGCTGTAATGATTTGCTATGATATAATACTCGTACCCCACGTTTACTTTTTCTTTGCATCTCTTTCCTTTCATCGTTGCTTTGGCACGTGTGAATTCGAGTGTCTTGGGAGATCGACGGTGTATGGTCCTCGTTGAATTTAGCCCAGTTACCACGACTTAGCTGCCGAGGATACACTAGTGCCGTTCGGCCTCCGATGGTGATGGTCCTTGCGGCATTCAAGGTTCGTTCGTTGGAAATGTATGGCCCCACCGGCATATGATGAGGACGGTACTGTATGAGCGCAGCTTTTGCCCTGCCTCTCAAGGTGGGCAGCAGGTCTGTTACATTCCTGCCACCCGGCCGGGTGCGTCGAGCCGCTCCTCGTTGTGTACGCATCGCCTCTGTTCGAACCAATCCCAGAGATGATATGGTGAACGCGCGTTGGATCGACACGACCACATGTGTTATTTAATTACGGGCCCATGGGAGCTCCCACCAGTCGGACAAAGTTCTCGGTACTCCCTCTCTGACCTGAATAGCACTGACAACTTGAATGTCAGCACTGCCAATCAGGATGGTGGGGATGCTGCCTCCCCCAGGACCCCGACCTTGGATGTTTCACTGTCATGAATCCCTGCACCGTCTCTCCAATCATTAAAAACGGTACGATCAACGCAGGTTTCATCATATCCAAATCTTCAGCGGATGCTTCTGGAAGTGCGATAGCTTGTGAAATGGCCTGATGTTGAACCTCGAATGCTCCCTATACCCCAGTCGGGACGGACTCAGCTCGAATCCCTCGCGAACAGTCACTCTCTCCTCATGTTCGTTGGTCCGTCCGGCTTCCAATGTGAACGTTTAGTCTGGTTTGTCGCGTCCTCATCCTTTCTTCACTGAATAGGATGGTTTGCGCGTGTTCGGGTGAGATCAAAGATACGACTGATCACACATCCTTGTCGGTCGCCCGTACGAGGTCGATTTGGGCGTCGGTCATTTCAAATGGAGCGAATCCAATGTGATGCGATTTCGACGAACTGGAGACGCCGCGAGGTGGATTTCACCCGTAATTGGCCGTCTGGACACGCTAACCATGGGGGGTGGTCTGGGATATCTTTAGGGGTTCGACCCGTGGGCGCGCCCTTCGGCGTTACTAGTATAGTCCGAGGACACTCCAGTAAGGGTGGCGGGACACGCCCTGCGGAGTTAAGGTTCGTTGGTTGGAAAGGATCCAGATCGGGACGGTGCAGCACTCCCAGCTTGCCTCCCTCTGTTCTGTTCCCTGCAGTATTACTGTGTCGAGTACGTGTTGTGGACGTGGCATGGCCTATCATATAGCGAACGAGCCTACGGAAGATCAGAATTCGGCTCCCACCAGTCGGACAGAGCCGTTCCGCCCGATTCCGGAGGGGGGCGTCAGCGCACCGGTACGAACGTGTCACAATTGGATGGGTCTAATCATGTCCATCTACGGGAGAAATGCCATTGATTTTGCCGGTTTGAGCCTTGTGGACGAGTTTTTTGTTGAAATGATCTCCGCTCGAGTGATGATAAAAAGACACAGCTCTCTTCCGTCATGACACATCTCTCGCGATGACCTCCCTCCGCAACCACCGCGTCATCATCGCCTCCCTCTTCCTCCCCACGACCGCCGTCCTCGGCGAGTCGAACCCGCCCACCCCCAGCATCCATGCCCAGGACCCGGCCCCGTCTCCACCCCTCACCAGCCCGCCTTTTCGTCACCGGCACTCCGGCTCGCTCGGCGGAAACCAGCCCTTGAAAAGCATCGTCGAGGATCTCAAGGTGCGCCCCCTAACGCGTCCGTTCGCCTCCCGACCCAACTTCGCCTAGTCTCGCACCACAACACCCCCGACCGACGCCGCGAACAACCCGTTCTCAAAGTTTGCCAGCATCGCCAGTCCGAGGCTGAATGGCACCCCCACAAACGGCACAAGTCCCGACGCGCATGCCTCCCCGCCCCTCTCTCCGCCCATGCCCAGCCTCGACCCCTCCTTCACCTTTTCGTCCAGGCCACGCAAGTTCCAGACGACACATACCGACGTGCAGCACACTGCCCGTCTTCAGCGCAAGCAGTCTCGCTCCTCCTCCCGTCGTCCCGGTGACGGCTACCCAACCCCCCGCGGTGAAGGCTACCACCCTTGGCACACCGCCCCAAACTCGCATTGCAACGGTGGTCTCAAGAACGCCGTCGACAGCGTCAAGGACCGTCTCACTCAAAAACTTTGGGTCGGCACCCTCGGGAACAGCACGGATGGCTTCGGTCCGGATCTGCGCGACAGCATCAATTTGAGAATGCGACAGTTGTGTGCCAGCGTCCCGGTTTGGATCCCCGATGCCGAGTTTGAAAGTTGCTATGACGAATTTTGCCACCAGGTTCGTGGCGCCTTGGCCTCTCCAAGCACAACAACTGACCTCCGTGATCAAGGTGCTCTGGCCTTGTCTGCACTATGCAGTTCCAGATGCCCCCAAGACGAAACTGTTTTACGAGAGCGCAGCGTTCAAGCAATACATGGCCGTCAACAAGCGCTTTGCAGAGGTCATCATCGCAAACTACCGCGAAGGCGACATCGGTCGGTCCCTCTTTCTCTTTCTCTCGTGCCTGCTCATCCTGTCTCGCAGTTTGGGTGAACGACTACCACCTCATGCTCCTCCCCGCACTCCTCCGTGCCGATCCCAAGCTTGCCAACGCTCCCATTGGCTTCTTCCTCCACGTCGCCTTCCCCTCTTCCGAGATCTTCCGGTGCCTCTCCGTACGCGAGTCCCTACTACGTGGTGTCCTCGAAGCCGATCTCGTCGGCTTCCAAACTGCGAGCCACGCTCGTCACTTTAGACAGACCGTCAGCCGCATCCTTGCGCTCGAAGCCCTCCCAAAGGGTATCCAGATCGAGGCCAGCCTTGGGAGCGGTACCGGTGGCCACAAGGGACGGTTCGTCGACGTCGGGGTCTTTCCCATGGGTATCGACGTTAAAGCGTTGCAGGAGAAGAAGTGGGTTTGATTTTTGTGGGATGGTGCCATGTTGGCGCCGATGACGTGGACACTGACGCGATAGAATAGACGTGAACCCGACGTTCAGTACTGGGTTCAACTTCTCAGGCAGCGGTATGCTGGCATGAAGATGATCGTCGGCCGGGATAAGCTTGACGAGATTCAGGTGCGCGTCTGCGACTGCGATGTGTGCCTGTCCTTCTCATGCTCGATCGTCATAGGGCGTCAGACATAAGATTGAGGCCTTTGAACGATTTTTGAAAAAGAATCCCGAGTTCCAGGGAAAGGTAGGTGTCTATACGTGTCAGCGACTACATTTCTCACGTGCCCGCTCGCCATAGGTCGTCCTTATCCAGGTCGCACTGCAAACGACCGAGTCCAATGAAGTCGCCGGTGGTGTCTCGGACGCGGTCGCTCGCGTCAACGCGGCGTTTTCGACGCTGACCTACCAGCCCATTGTTTTCCTGCACACGCAAGAAGTCACGTTTAGTCAGTATCTCGCGTTGCTGACCGTGGCAGATGCGTTTCTGGTCACAAGTTTGCGGGAGGGTATGGCGCTCAGGACACACGAATTTGTGGAGTGTCAAGAGGGGAGGCATAGACCGCTCATCCTGAGTGAGGTATGTTTGTGTACGACGGGGTGACGCCGACACTGAATTCCCGTGTAGTTCGCTGGATCATATAGCTACTCCGGCTTCCGTTCTTGTATCGCTGTCAATCCGTATGATACGCGTGGTACTGCCAATGCAATCTACCAGGTGAGGATGCTTATCTCGAAGTGCGCGACGAGAAGCTCATCCGGATATAGGCGCTGACGATGGGCGACGACGAGGCGTTGTCCCGCTGGGAAGACCTCCACAACCATGTCATCACCCAAACTGCACAAGCCTTTGTCACGTCGTTCCTCACCCGTTGTCTGCGCGCCCACACGGAGCATACCGCTCAGACGGATCTCTCCATGGTCCCCGTCGTCGACATGGGGCTCCTACTCCCGCGGTATAAACATTCGTCGAAACGACTGTTGCTGCTCGACTTTGAAGGTGTCGTCTGGATCCGCGACATGTCCCGAGCCGGCCTCCTCGCCCCATTCGAACCCCAACAGCAGACCCTTTCCTTGCTCAAACGTTTTGCTGACGACCCACGGAACGAAGTGTGGCTGCTGAGCGGATTATCTGTCAAGGGTGTCCTCGACAAGATCGCTGAGGCTGTTCCCGGCGTGGGCATCGTTGCAGAAAACGGGTGTTTTATCAAGACAAGGGGGACCAAGAAGACGCCTGCAACATGGATTGACATGGTGGCGAATCTAAACTTTACGTGGAAAGGGCCCTGTGTCGAGATTCTCAACTACGTACGTCCACCTTCACTTTCGATCCCTTTTGCGTTGGACTGACCTCTGCTCAGTTCACCGAACGCACGCCGGGCTCGTTTGTCGAAGAACGCGACACTTCGATCGTGTGGCGTTTCTGGACCGGCCCGACGGACGACTGTCCTGATCGCCAATGGGCGCGTCGTCAAGCCGCCGAAGCGCAGAACCACATATTTGATAGTCTCGGGGAGCGGTACGGACTGCGGATCATCCCCGGTTCCAACTCGTTCCTTGTTCTTCCCAACAATATCTCGCGGTCGACGGCGGTGGGTGCGATTTTGCACCCGGGTGGGCCGGCCCAGTCGCCCCGGAGCGGGTTGGCGGGGTCATTGTCTGGTATGGCCAGTCGGGGGGGATGGGGTGGAGACGAGGACATGGATAGGCATGATGGGGTGGGTGGGGACGAAACGCGGGGTGTGTTTGCTGTGAGCGGGGACGAGAAGTTGTTGAGGCGGCTGAACGAGCTGGACAATGCGGAGACGGTGTCGACGAGTCGCAAGGGGACGGACGCCAAGTGGAAGTTGGAGCCGAGGGAGGTGGTGTCGGTGTTGAGTCAGCTTGCTGGGGTGGCGTGAGTTGCTGTTGAGAGGAGGGGAACTAGATTGTCGTTTTTTTTTGGCCTCCCTTGCCGTTTTTCTTGCTGTTGTTTGTATCTGCTCCTGTGTCGTTAGAATCTCGTGTCTCCCCGATTTTGTCGTATACTATGTGTAGCCATGTCAAGTTGACCAATATGACGTTGCTCGACGACATCTGAATCGTGTGGGGGTTCGTAAAAAGCATGACAGACGTATTTTGCAGCAAAACGTTCGGACAATTGGGAATGCCTGGTTCTTGTTGTATGTCACAGGTATGGTACAACTTGACCCGGGAAGGACACCAACCGTACAATCGGACACTCTCGTTCCACGGCTGGACTGGGTGGAGCCTCAGCTCAGCCCATCTATAGAACGACAGTGTCCCACCGCCGAAATTTCCGGGCGCTGCAATCAAACACGACGTCCGAAGATAAGGCTTTTCGTGGTCCATTCTCAGCAACGGAGGTCCGGGCTATGAACCGGCCTTGACGCTCCAAGGTTGCCAACGTCCCGATCCACGAGCCTACCCACTCGAGTCTCGCGATGCCACCCGAACGTGTCCTGTACCTCATTTCATTCTTGCTACCGTACGTTGCAGACCTGACATTGGCATGCGGGTGTGTCCTCCCGGACGCGTTCGAGCTATGGGTGCTCGCGTGGCCATCCAAGGCAGTTCACTTTTAGGTGTGGCCGGGGGTTTTTGGCGCTGGAAGAGGGCTCGAAGGTGAACCATGAGTACTGCTGTGATTGGGGTAAGTTGCTGAGCGACACCATGCCTACCATCGATACCATCCCAGTGCCGAACAGGCCAATATGCTCGCCCCACTCGTGCTCGGATTTCGTAGCACGGTTGTCGAGTGCGAGAAAGTCCGTCTCGAGTTTCTCGTCGAGGGATTTTTACTTGGAGAGTCTAGCACGGGCTGTGTTGTGGTTGGCACGGATCGTCGGGCAGCGAGGAGCAACATGGTCACCACTCACCGCCACAGAGTGTCGGGTTTGCTGCTCGGCTACTTCCGAGAGCACAATCTCCTGCCTCAGACATTGTCTGGTCGCATTTCGACTGCTCAGACGTTCGGAAAATCCAATTCACACTTCTCGAAGACCCACACACCTCTGGAGACACTTAGCTAGTAGCTGCGAATGCCAGCACCACTCAAACCCCCGCCATTCATCCGTGTTATGGGCGAGTCACTCAGCTGTGATGGTGATGCCTACCTCTCAGTCATTTTATCTATTCAGCCGTCACGGTCTTTCCAGAATCGGCCAAATCGGCCGAACGCCTAACCTCAGGAGAACTTTGTATCGGCCCTCGCCGACATAAGCTGATTTGTGATAAGGATGGGACACTACGCCAGGAGTTCCCGAATGTAGTGTATGTCTTTCGCCCATCCCTCTCGGACCCCCAACTTCCCTCTTTGTCATATAGCGAACTCTCTCCAGATACCCAAATCACATTCTACTACAAGACATTATCGTCCAAAGGGCAACAAGCCCATAGGGTATATACTCCCTATCTCTTTGCGACCTTTTCTACTACGGGTCACACGCAAGGTAATTTCAAACTTGCCATATCTGCCAATCGTTTCTGTCATAAGGAACTCTCAATCAGATTTATCCGTGGCCCAAGATGGCATTCGAGTCGTATTCAGCTGTCAGGCTACCGACTCCGTCCTCTCTATACCCCAGACTATCGACACCACAGTCCGCACTGAGGGAACCCTATTCCCTACGACACAGGCCATCCTCGAAGATTGTCCGCGGTAAGTCCGATGCAACGACCCCGCCACTTCGGCTCGACTAACGCTTCAATCCAAGATTCCGTCTCTTGGTTGTGGGCAAGGTAAGGTAGACTTATTCGCCTTTTCCCAGCCTTGTTCTTAACTCCCCATCAGAGCGGCGTGGGAAAATTAAGCCTTATCAACACCGCCTTCGGGATCGACAAGGCGGTAAGTAAAGCTCTGAGCCATTTGTTCGGATGTCTGTCCCTCACTGACTTTCCCTCAGTGCTCCGCCGACCTCGAGCGCGGAATAGCAGATATTCAAGAGGGGCTCGAGTCACCTGTCAATAGATGTTTCATCCTTCATGATTCCCTCGGCTTCGAGCCAGGAGACAAGGATAACTACAGAACTGTCAAGGGGTTCATCCAAAGCAGGCAAACTGGGGCACTTAAAGACCAACTGCATGCAGTTTGGTGAGATGTTGTTCTCATGTGATTCAATCACCTCCCTGATTATTCTCTTCAAGGTTCTGTGTTGAAATACCTCGGGCAGGCGGACGGCTACTCGAGGCAGCTGCTGAAGATTTCTTTCGAACGAAGAAGAAAATCATGGGTACCAGTCCGTGTCTTATTTCAATGCTCTCAGGGCTTTGCTCAAGTCTGCTACAGGAGTACCCCTCATTGTGGTATACACAAAGTTTGACTCATATGTGGACGAGTTGACAATGCAATTGGCAGTGTTTTCTCATGGCAGACTTGATGATAAAAGCCTCGAGGAGCGTGCCCATTCGTTAGCAGAATCCCGCGTGCGAGAACGACATAATGAGATCACTCGACTCGCAGGGGAGTCTCTTCCATATGCAGCAGTTTCGAGTAAGCGTGTCGAGACCTGATTTCAGTTCGTCTCTAATACTGCAATTAACCCTGACAGCTAGAGAAAATTACAGGCATACGCTCCAAAATTTAGTCAAGCTTACTCACCATCAAGTTGGGATATGTGACATGCCTGAGACACTGATGGCACAGGGGGTTGACCCTCGTCTTAAAATCCGAGGGTCCATTGAGTGAGGCTTCTCTTCGAGTGTTCGGGTTAGCATGTCCTTATTTTTGTGCAGTGTCGGGAGGCAAAGTTCGGTCTCTCCATTAGAACAGCGACCAAGCATTGACCTTGGGTCACAGGATACCAGAAAGCCTTGGGGACCAGCCTCGATTTCAAAGGACACACACTATGGTATTGTCTTTCTGTAATTCATACCGACATTGTCGCTGTCTGGAATTTCAATGATCCAGCTTGTGTATGTAACTTCCACAATGGCTACTACATCAATTAATGACGACACCCATAGCACCTACTTGACAATAAATTCAAGGAGCTCGTTAACTCCATGGCGCTCGAAATGGAGATTCCAAACCTCAATAGAATCCTTGTCTACCAGAACGCGTACGTGGACACCTCTTCCGACGAATGTGTCAGTAAATGACTCTCGCCATATCAGGAAGACCACGCAGCAGATATTCATGGCGTTCATCGTTGATCTGACTCACATTATGGAGACGCTCTTCATCCTGACCGCTCGCGGTCACAACAAGCTCACCCGCCGCGCTATCAAGGTCGCTTATAGCATTTACCACGCCTCTGTTGTGATGGGTCGAGCCCACGCTCACATTCAGACATACCGTAACCTCGACGGACGGGACGCAGCGTTGGAGATGATCGAATCTCTGATCGAGCCTGAGCGGAGCGGCGATTCGAATATAAAGTATTACTACGCAGACATAAGCAAGGTGGATGTACAGAAGCTGAACTTGGACCGGGAGGAGGAATGGTGATTGTTTCCCCACTGACAATACGTCGTACCGTAACAAGTCTGATGCGTTGGGACGAGTCTGTCTTGCTAGCATACTACACGGATCTACCACTGCATTGCGAGAACGAGGACCGGAGGCCGTCGACCGGCTGCTACCACCACAGCAACAACGAAAGGACGCAGATGCGGGCAAAAATGGACGCGAGGAACAAGCGTCGGGTACCGACAGTAAATCGCTACAGTACGTCCAGCATGTCTACGCTGTCAACCAGCTTGTTTAATATCGTAGGCGTGATCTCTTCTACCTGGACAGTAATCAGACTCTCCGCAGCGACCCTCCTATATGCATTGCTGCGGTTCGATGTGAGCAACAGGGCACCAAATGGTTGTCTCAGTCGAGCGATGACTTGGAGCGCTCGCATCTGCTTGTCTGTCTGGGATAACAATGAAGGGGGCAGGAGAGACGCTGCGTCTCCAGGAAATGTGGTGGTCCGTCGACCAAAAGGTCGCCCAAGACGAGTAACAAACCGCGCTGCTCGGGTTTGCGGGGCTGCAGATGCAATACCGGAAGGGCCAGGGAACAATGACAACTCGCCAATCGAAGATGACCGGTCGTCTGTGTTCTCTTCGGGTATCATCTCTGCTACACTGCCGACAGGCTGTTGGTCGAGGAGAAAGTCAATCCAAGGATAAACAAGGTAGAGAGAAGCGGATCGAGAGAGATTCTCCTCGGTCCTGATCTCCACCACCCCAACAGCTGTCTGTGCACGAAAAACATGCCCCGACTTGCTCCGAGAAGCCGACAAAGGACCGAGTTTGAAATTGAGGCATGGAAGTTTCATCCGCTGTCCTACGAACGACGGTACAGGGAGCTTACTGAGTCGATCATACAACGTCATGATTGAGGCAGAACTGAGTGAAGAGCTCCGTAACGTGGCGGTGATCCCGTCCAATTCGGCACCTTCAAGGGCCGGCGGGATGTGCGTCGTCGGCAGGTGGTTGAACACGACAATATTGGCAGGGAGACAGCTGTTGAAGCTGCCAGATCGCCCTGTCCATGCAAGGATACTTGGATCTCCCGAGCTCGTGAGCAGTTGTGCCAGGAATCGCCCGAGCGCCTTGTCCCCCTCGCCATATACAACAGGTAGCGACATTGAGAATATTCCAAGTAACGAGTAAGCCGCATCCTCGACCCGTGTCGTTTGGCGTGTCGAAGCTAGACGAAGCTTCTCACGTATATCATCCAGACCCGGTCGGAGCGCCATCAAGGCTTCTGCCGAAACACGGGTTGCCTCCTCCATTTCCGCGATGATTTCGGGCGATTCCTTGTGGTTGGGAGTATCAGGGTTCAGGTACGGCTTCCAGTCTTCAGTGTAGAATCGAACGACCTTGGATGCATGATATTCTTGGAAGGTCCAAGCCCGGGTGTTCCAAATGCTCCTCACCAGATCACCGCGCTTTGACGGAGAGCAGACGCCACGGAGTAACACGATTGTCAAGGCCGAACCCTCGTACCACTTGAACATAGAAACCAGCGCCTCTTGGAGCACAAAGTGATCTGCTTTGTTGATACAGCATGTATCGCTCCATGCCCAATGGAACCCAGAATCCCGTACGATTTTACAGAACATTTGCAGCTTGTCGTGAGTGAGAGACTCCTCGAGATCATACACCACGATGCGTATCACTTTCTCGAACAGTGGTTCGTTGACTTCCCACTTGTGGGAAAACGTGGCGTAACGGTAGTACTCCGCAACTTCGCGCTCAATGCGGGCATGATCAATG
This sequence comes from Boletus subparvulus, assembly GCA_038092515.1. Classification (NCBI taxonomy): domain Eukaryota; kingdom Fungi; phylum Basidiomycota; class Agaricomycetes; order Boletales; family Boletaceae; genus Boletus; species Boletus subparvulus. The sequence goes on along the minus strand of JBBPQL010001185.1, from coordinate 1,790 downwards.
TGTGTGGTCATGGACGAGATCAACTCCTGAAAGATTGGTTGTGATTCAAACGAGCACCCTTGCTCATACTTGTCGAGAAGACGACCGGAGTCGGTATTGAGGAGCACTGGTGGGGATTCGCGAATAGCGTTCTCAATGGTCGTGCGAATGGCTGCCTTCGTCTGTTCTGGAGTCATATATTGGCGGCGACGCTCTGCGAGACAAGATAAATAGAGAAATATAGGTACGACGTTTATGCACTCACCACGAACTGCCGGATCAGGTGACTGCGATATCTTCAAGAGCATCGTCTCGAACGCGGCTATGGCATCGGTATAACGTCCTGCCCCGTGTAACGCTGCGTGTTGTATATTGTAACCCCATGGAGAGGATTGATCGAGCGTGATCACCTAACGATGATGCCGTCGACAAGTTCGGACCTACGCAAGACAGAAATGACGTACTTGATTCGCATCGTTTATGGCGTCTTCCCATGACCCCACTGCCATATATACCTTGCTTCGCTTGACGAATACGTCTTGTGGGATGACCGGATTGAGAGACAATGCAGTTGAATAATGAGTAATGGCTTTATCGTGTTGTTGGGCCTCCGCTGCAATGTCTCCGAGGTGTTGGAGCTTTTTATCACAACGTTGTTTGAAATCTGAAGGAGATCAATCGTACAAACGCTCCATGCGTGGCTGCTCACGCGCTCACCTGCGGCCCATTTCGCCTGCTCGCCATGCGTGTTTGTCTCTCCCGCCAATTCGCTATTTATTTGGCGGAAACACTCGATTGCATCCATTATACGATTGGTCATTTCGAGATGGTCGCAGAGAGCGCGATAAATCGCGAATCTCGAGGCCGTAAACTGTAGACCAACTGACTGTCAAGTCCACGAGGAGTACTGACAAAGGAGGTACTTACATTGAGAGCGGAAACCAAGGCATCTCTCCACGAACCGCCAGTCAATGTTGATTTTGCCCACGCCTTCAAGAGCGGCGCGGGGGATGACAAATGGAAGGTTGTGTCAACACTGCTGTCGGGGGTGGAGAGACATCGTTGCAAGAAATCTGTGACGAAATATCGAATGCATAGCGGAGGAACAGCATAACATGACTTGCCAGAAACCCAGGTAATGATGGATCCGGTCATATAGACGTCTTCCTCGATGGTATTTACTATATTTAGTAGAGACTCGCCTGCCTCCCTGATGCGACCCGCGGCATACAGGGCTTCACACAGACGTTGTCGAACGGTGATGTCAAGATCGTCAAACTTCCATCCAGATATCTGTCAAAGATTGTGAGGGTTTTCGATACGTTGCACTGGAGCCATTAGGAAGCTCACCAGTGAGACCATAGAGAGCCCTCGACTCGGGTGGGGTCGCATTTGGGCTCGTGCACTCTGGAAGGATCGTATCGCACCCTCGTAGTTGCGACTCTCCATGCGCGAGTTTCCAAGGAGAAGATACATATATGCCTGTTAGAAACGTCAGTGGTGATATTCGTTGTGTGGTAGCACGTTATGCACGTGCCTGAACCACGTAGAACATTGATTTGAACTCCGCCATATCGATGAGGTCGTCTACGCGAGATATCGCGTCGACATGCTCTCCGGCCATAAACACGATGATAGCCTGGGGAATATGATCTGAGGGCAACCAAGCTCGAGTGCATGGGACACACACCTTGATCAAAAGAAGAAAGGTGACGTGAGTTGAATGGAAGCGCTCGAATGCGATGTCGCACGCTCGATATGCCTTGTGCTTTTCCCCGTTACCGACAAGCGCTACACTCTTTGCGATGTAG
>JBBPQL010001184.1:0-12080 GCA_038092515.1 Boletus subparvulus | reverse complement strand
TAAAGTATATTCCTTGCACCTGCGGTTTATTCAGCTGAATAAACTTGCAGATTATATTAATTTCAAATTATTTTGGCACTCAGATTTATTATAATCTTTTATTCGAGACGCTATGGGAAGTCATCCAATGTGACCTCGCTATTCGCTATTCCTGGAGTCCAGGTTTACAAACCAGAAATGCCGTGGGAGATTCAGATTCGACGCCGTGGGAATAGGGGTCGCGACCCCCTTTATTGACGATACATCAAAATTCCCTGCAAATGGGACCGCGCGAACGTTTATCTAGCTTTGTCAATTCGATCCCCGACCCTTGCACAGCCGGAAACGAAACTTGCGACGCTACTAGTAGTCTAGTCCATTCATTCATTGACTCGATTGTGATTGTTGGGCTTATCCATCCTGTGGAAAAGGGAGTTTGCAGTGGTAGCGAGTCATTCGAATATGAGGCAACGTCACCAAGTGTTGGCTGAAGCGAGGGAGCAAGCCTCAAGAGGCTTGGCGAGGTAATCCTGTGCAAAGCCTTTTTAGGCTCGGTTTACGGGAGTATCAGGTGAATCATCTCCGTCGTTAATATCAATTCCTCCAAGTTATTGGTAGCAATGAGTTGGAGAGCTGCGTATTGTCTGAGCTCTGTCATGCTTCCGTCCTGTGGCTTTGGAACAAGATCGGAGGTAAATGAAAGGCCTGAAGCAGCCATGTCCACGATGAAGATTCATGCAGCAAAATGGAAAGGATATGGAGACATGGAAAAGATGTGTGACGGGTGTCACCCAACAACACGAAAGTCGGGGTCGGCACTTGCTCTGGTGTCGCTAGTGATCCAACTTGACAGAGCTAGGTGTCAATGTGTACGCCTAACGTGTCACAAGTTTTCTTCTGTTCCAAGCCTCTCGTTCAGAGTGTTCAACGTAGAACGTTTGAGGGGGGGAAAGTCCGTGTACGAGACACTTGTTCCGACCGTTGACTCTGGGGGCTATGCTCAGTGGGGCGGGGCGTAGCACATGGAAAGGCACATGTCTGGATATGATGGATTCATGCACGGGGATAGCATACAAACGACTACACGGCCATGAACGTGTGGATGACGGCAGCTCGGATTCGCCGGCGCTATTTGACGATGGAATTGACGCCTCTGGCGGAGAGGTAGTCCTTTGCGACGCCGGGACGGGGACATCATCAGGGTCTAGTCACACGAGGGAGAGAGAATGCACGAGGTTCTTGATGAGATCGTATACGCTCTTGTCATGATACCTAAGCCCCGTGCGTGGATCGGTGTACAGGGCCTGTTCACGCTCAGTGTATCGCAGAAAGACATGACGGAGGCGACACGCACTTCGAGTCCCGTGATGTCGCAGTAGTGGTGAGGAGGCAGGTGCGAGGGGGGTGCTTCGATCGAGGTGTCTGTGAGAAGAGGGTGAGACGTCGCGAAGAGTCCAAAACCAACGCGTACACGTTGAGACATCCTCCTCCTCCTCGAGGGTCGTGCTGGCCCCGTCGACGATCATGTCCCGTTCCCGCTCCTCCCGCACGAGTCGTCTGTGTTCCCGCTCGGTGCGTTCGCGTTCGCGTTCTTGGCTGAGGACGGCCTTGAGGTTCTTGGTGCGGCGATTGGTGTTCTTGGCGTAGACGGCGTTTTTGAAGGGGCACGGGAGGTGGAGGAAGGAGAGCTGTTCGGCGAGGGTCTGTCGGGGTTGTCAGCGGTGTGAGTGGGCGTGTGAGCAGGAGACGGACAGGTGTGTGCCATGTAGCGCTGTCTGATGTGGGTGGGGGCTTTTTCCTGGTGGAACCTTTGGGTGCCTGTTGGACGGGTCAGTGAGGGAATATCACGGCGAGCGTGTCTGATATGGCGGTCGTTTGCGGTGGGTCTCATTTATCCAGGCTTTTGATCTTCTCACACAGGCTCTTCTTCCCGCTACTTTCCGGCCGTCACGGCATTGTCGTACCCGACATGCCTCGCGAAATGACCCTCCCCCGCTGTGCACGGTTCACTCGATCCCACCATCAGGATCTTTTATGGAGCCCAAGAATGCATGCCCATGCGTACGGTGCAGGTATGCGACAAGTGTAGAGCCAGGAAAGCAAAGGTAACCTCCCAACCGCAACTCCAATCCCATCATACGTCCCCTACCACGTCGTTTACTCACTCATTCCCAATCCCAACAGTGTGACGGCGACCATCACATATACGAACAATGTCGTATCCGCAGGTTAGCCTGTCATTATGCCCCTGAGCGGCCTGTTGTGCCACGGCAGAAGGGAGGCAGTGCTGGATAGGAGCAACAGCTGCCGTTCAGGAGGCAGGCAGTCCACCGCGCACAGACTGTCGTCTCGCATCACCGATGCAGAGCGTCTCAGGAACACCCAGCACATCAAAGACACTGCGCCTGAGACCCGCGACCATTGCCTCCTCTGCAGAGGTTCGTCCGGTGTCGTCATCGTAGGATATCCAGCTCGGCCTGTCTTGTTCACACCAGGCGCTCGACGTGTGGGGTGCCTCCGAGCCACGGAAAGGTCACCCGAGCAGTTCGACACGACATAACCGTCGATGGCGTGCAAGGGCAAGGACAGAAGAGGGACGTCGAACAACGACCTCGGCATGCCTCACATCGAGGACAACACGTTGGCCCTGTGTTTCAAGCCCTGTGCCGGCGACCCGTCATTCCTCGAGGCTTTTCTCACACCCAGATCTCTCGAACTGACGGGCGACGATGCGGCTTGCATTACCCCGGCAGCTCGTGATCTCATTTACTTCAATCCAGATCTAAAAGGGGCAGAATATTCCCCATGTCGTTCCATCATCTATCGTGTTCTCACCGAACCGATTCGTGTTTCGATATGTTGGTCAATCCGGGCATACAGTCCAACCATGAACGACACCCCTTTGTTGTGCGGACGATGCATAATCTTCCATGATTGCACTCATACTATCGCACAGGAACCCCGTGACATCCCCGTCCGTATCCCCTGCTGTTGCGTGCACGATCCCGGACGGCTCTGATTATGCCAACCAACAGCTACCCCAGTTCACCTTTACAATCGTGTTCCTCTCCCTGCACCTCTGATACTTTGCGAGCACGGCGCACGCGTTTGGGGGGACATGCGGTTGTTTCTAGACCTGGATACCGTGTTTTGATGACTCTTGGGTAGAGAGGTGACTCTATGACAATGCTTGGTTCGCTACTAGGACTTTATTTTGTTTTATTTTTTGGACAGTCGGTATGCTACCTAGGAATTCAGGAATAGATGTAGCCGGTCGAGTCGGACTTGTGAAATGATGAAGCCGCAGTCGCAGAGGTTCCGGCCAGCTGGGCCGGTACCCTATGCCATGTTTCTCATAGATCATGTTGCGACGGAGTAGTGTTAGCATGGTATTCGCCGCAGCAAGGTCCACGGTGACGTCAACTTGAATTCGGCTTACCTCCCCGTGGGATCCACACACCAATTCTGAGTCATTCCAAGTCACTGGCAGGGCCAGCAAGTTCCTCAAACACAATGACATTGACCCAACGTCAACCCCGTCTTGTTCACCCCTCCCTGCAACTCGTCCATCTCATCTTTTCCATATGCGATGTCGTTCACTTTGGTCAGAGTCGCCTCATTGATGATGATTAGTACTCGGTATGGTTCCACCATCATGATTGCTCATGCCCTCATCAGCGTCCTATCAATAAATTAAAGTCAGTGACCTCCACCAATATTGCCTACATTGTCTAAGGGCTTAGACTGACTCACGTAAACTCTGCCGTCCAGTTCTTTTATCGTGCATTGAACGTAAAAAAACGATGGTATGTACATAGATCAGTCCACTGAGGGAATGGGACTCCACTGCGTGAGTATTACATCAAGGACGTTCGCAGTCACTCCTGAGCTCTCTAGTCATGTGGTTACCAGCATTGGCGAACAAGCCAATGTCAGGTACATATCTGATTGGCATTCCAGATCCTCGTCATGCAGCCTACCCTTCGCGTCCTTCAGGGTGTCCAGGGCGCCTGTTGCCTGGTGCAGTCGCCCGACAGGTATAAATTGACTCTAATTTCTGCTCGCGCAGGGTGTATTTGAGCATATTCAAAATCTGGTGTAGCCTGTCGCTGCCAAATATGCATTTTCAGACACTGGTGTGGAACCCGCAAAGAGGCTGGGTCCAAAACCTCAGAAGGTTGGTTTGGGACGAGGGCGGTAGAGTGACCGAAGTATAATGCGTATTTGAATCTGCGTGAGTGGTGTCTTTTGTTTGCCCGAGGCGGAAGGAAGGCTGATCTGTGGTGTGGTTAGGTCGTGTTGGGCAGGACGTCTTTGCCAGGTTATGGAGAGAATTCCACATCATCATGATCATCTCTGTCGGATGCGGGGATTGTGCGCGTGATCGCCACATGTATCGACACCGCATCAAAATTGGCCCACTTTCACACGCGCACACGCGAGTGTTTGCAAAGTCCGCATTTTTCCTCTTCTCGCATCCTTCCATCAATTGAGCAACCCGCAGAAATGGCCGAGGCATATGCTTCAGGTCGTCAAAGTAGTAACCACCGGTTAATGTCACCATTTGACGATGATATACCATCCATGACAGTACGGGAAGGAGACTTATCCTGCGAAAGCGAGCATCTCATCCTGCCTCTTTCCCGCTACAGCGATACTGACAGCATGTTTACCACAGCTCTCCTCCGCAATGGTGGCCAGGCCTCCTTGACCAGAGGGGACCGTACCCTCCGCTACTGGTGCTACGGACTCCATACATTCCTTGTCGTCATCCATACTGCCCTCGTCGCGATGCTTTTCTCTCATCCCGAACACCGGTTCTCTGTCTCAATCGACAACACCACTGCCACCATCGTCTTACAGGTTTTTCTCCAAGCATTTTACTCGGTACGCTTGCGTGAACTTGTTCCGTGGATACTGACGTGACGACTGTATCGGAAAGATATACACTGCGGTCCTGGTCCTCATAATCCAGCGGCTCGCGATATTCGCTGTCATGGCCAAGCGACAGAAACTCACTGCTATACATGATATATGTGGCGCGTGGAATGGGATCGGTGCTGCAATCCATACATTGTGGCAGCAAACTAAGGTCGTGTCCTCGCCGTCGACAATACTCTTGATATTGGTGTATCTGAGCTGCATCTCCGGCCTGCACATTATCTCGTCGTCGGTCATTCAATTCGAAGCATTCAACAATACTATCACGAGTGTTGTTCCATCGACATTAGCCTGGCCCGCTTCGTCCATCGATCTCACCAGCCTTGACTGGGCTAGTGCCTCCCCTTTAACTTCATTGTGGCCTCTGCTACCAACTGCAAGGGGACTGGCTGGTAACATGCTGTATGATGTACCAACCTCTGATGATGCTTATACTGGGGCTGTTGTGAATACAACCACTATCAGTGCTGAGTGTGGTCTACTTTCGAATGCTTCAGTTGGCAACTGGAACAATTCGTTGGATGCCTATTTTGTTGATGTCAGTGGACTTGGTGAAGTTGGACTGTCAGTGTTAGGTATGGATGCTGCTCCATATTTGCCATTACACTTCAAGTTATCACTCATACTAGGGCCAAACTTGGTGTCCTTCATTTACCTGGATCCATCCTGGTCTGGGATTGAACCTGTGAGTTTTTCCAAACCCTTTTGTGTGAATATTTGCATAAGCTTTCCAGCCTTGTCTACTCTGCAACAATTATATTGCCTTCCAGATTTTGGCTGGGATTGACTTGGGGAATTTGACTGGTCAAGTTATTCAAGCTGATGTTGATATTTCAATCATGACTTCAAGTTAGTTTTCAATTTGAACACTCAATATGTTTTGACTTATTTTTGGAAAGCTACTACCATTGGTCCTGATGCTACTGCTCCAAGCACATCTTTTTTTGTTGCATGTACCCTGAATGCAACAAACACTACTCTCTCACTCCCTATGCAGAATGGGCAAATGATACCAACTGAAGCATCTTCATCCAATGAATCTGAATCTTGGAAAATATGGTCACCAGGTTCAACTACAGAGCTGACACAGATGGTATTTGGATCTATCTATACTATCAAAAAAAATTAGGCTAATCACAAACACTTAGTTCAATACTGCCCAGCAGGTGTTCAACATGCTATCTTTAGCTTGTGTACAATCATCTCCTGGCAATCAGCAATGTGAATTCATGTCAGCAGCTAATATGTGAGTGTTGAATATGATATCAAATTGATATAATTTTACCTTGGAAAATAGGTATATGAATAACCTTCTGGGAATTCCATGGGTCTTTGGATCAGCTGCAACAGCAGAAGTACTGCCATCACCATTGACTCTTGAATGCAAGCAATTTGAAGATGCTGTAGCAAACATGACTGCAGCATTTATATAGTTGGGTGTGTTAATAATGAATCTTGATACTCATTCTACTCACTATGCATGAACAATTGACAGCAAGCACATTTAACATAGGAGAGGGAATCCAGCAAACTCAAGGGTTGAGCCCAATAACAAATTCTGTTCTTGAACTTAGATTGAATGTATGATCCATACTCTTATTTTCTGTTCAATTTCTGATATCAAGTGTAGACAAACACAATACCAGTAAGTCTTCTCCAATGTGATGCATGATATTCTACAACAACTTGAAGGTTGCCTTTGGCTTGATTGCTTCAATCATGCTCTTTGCCATCATGGCTTGGATGCTTCATGATTCACATCCAAGGATGTCCAAGACAACCATAACAAGTCCCAGTATTTTGGAATTGATGTGGATTTCTGCCCATTCTGCAACCTTGCAAGATTTTATGACAAGAACAGGCAAATCTATGTCAGACCAGTTGAGGATTGAGGGAATAAAGACAGAAGTTTGTCTTTTGAACCTGGACACTGGGCCAACCAAATGTCACTCAGATGAGGACAACAATCTCAACTTGAAGTTGAGTTCTACAGTCTATCTTCCTAATTGGCAGCAATTCATTGCACAAGGTCAGTTTAGTATCCATTATAGTGAATACCAGACAACTAATAAGAATTTAAAATATCTTTCTTGCAGGACACTTGTCTATGCATCTGTGGTGCTATGTTTTTCATGGCATTCTTTTTGCACTTCATGTGATCCTTATCCTGCTCTTGATCCATCATCCAGAACATGATGTCATCATGTCAGTGTATAGTGCTGGGGTGACCACAATATTGAGTATATGCCTCCAAGCATTCTATGTTGTGAGTTTATGGTCTTACTTGTTTTTTACAATATATTAATTCACTTTTAAGCTATATACTGCAGCACTGGTGTTTATTGTGCAGCAGCTTGCAACATCAAAACTTATTGCACAAAGGCACTATCTGACGACAGTCCATGATACTGCCAATGCATGGACTGGAATTGGGGCTGCAGTTTATGCACTTCTGCAGCAAAAAAACCCACCATCATCTATCTGGGCAATGATTGCTGTGGTGATGTATCTGGCATGTGTCTCTGTGATCCATATTGCCTCCTCCACCATCATGCAGTTCATAGCTTTCAACAGCACTTCCACCATCTCTGTCCAAACACTGATAGCCTGGCCAAACAGCTCTGTCCTTTCAAATTCCTCCTGGACAGGTGCAATTCAGACTATGCCACCAATCAGTCTAATTGATGACCTCCAGACCAATGGTCTACTCAACAATACAGTCTATGATATTCTTACCACTACCCAGCCCAGCTTCACAAATGCAACTGTGAATGCAACTTCCCTTCAAGCCAGTTGTGGGCTATTGTCCAATCTCTCCTACTACAACTCTACCAGCTTACCAGGACTTAACTTCTCTGTTGAAGGCCTTGGACAAGGATCTTTCTCATTTCAAGCTAATGGTGAGTCACTTGACCTAATGTATGGAGTAATACAGTAGAATCATTGACTCTAGAGGGAGCAACTGGGCTAAAAGCTTTCCCAAGTGCAGTGAATCAAATTGTCACTCTACAATTTTTTGAAGATGTAATTGAGTCATACCTTAAATCTGTCTAAAGGCTAACCCATATGTAGACCCCCAACTGCATATCATGCAAAAAGTACCTGTTTTTTCTAATCACAGCTAATGTTGAAATAGATGGATCTGTTCCTACTGATACAATAAATCTGAGTTGCAACATTGCACAAGGTAAATGGTAAATGCTGAACTGGTCCTATAATGCTGATATCTAGCCTTTGTACATAGATGGTGGCCCTCCAATAATGGCATATATTGCAGCATGTTCCTTATTACCACAAGTAGCATATGTCAACTTGGATCTTCAAACCAATACTCTTATTCCCAGCTTGGCACAGACAAGTTCAGAATCTTGGAAGTTGTGGTCTCCACAAGTAGGACCTGGAACATCACTAAATTTTACATCTGATGTAAGACAAAGCTATTCTTGTATAGTGATTAACCTTGAACAAATTTGTCCAGGCTAGCAATCTAATTCGTAACACTCCATTCATAACCTGCGCTGTGAATGGGGAAATATGCTCAATGTCAACCAAGTGTGTTTTTTTCCATTATATTGGCCTTTTTAAAAGGATTAAGCTGCTGTTATGGCCAGTGTATCACTCCCATCCCAAAACAGTTCTCTATATACACTTACCCCAACCCAGTTGGAACAGACCATTGAGCAGTTGATAGCAGCCAAGATTTGGATGGGTATACTCACCCCCAACTTGAACTATCTACATTTTTTTCTAACCACTCTCCTTCTAGAGGGTCAACTTGGACCAAGCCAAGGAGGATTCCAGTTGACAACTGGTCAAAGTCCAGTCACACAGGTGGTCACTGAATGGAGGTTGAATGTGAGCATTGTGATTAATTTTGAGAATCATTCTTTGCTCAAGAGTAATTCTCACTAGATCAATACAGTTCCCGTAAGTATTACACCTATACAATTATCGACAAAGATCTCATCTCCTTCAAGGTCATGTTTGCCTCGGGAGCATCACTGGTGCTACTGGTACTGGCGTTTTTCTTTGTCGGGATGCCCCCGAGACGTGCATACACCCGTCCATCCATCAATGGTGTCAGTGTCCTGGAGACCCTGTGGGTTGCAGTGCATTCCCGGATAATTCGTGAACAAATGGCAGATGTCGAGGAACCATCACTGGACAACCTACGAAAAGCAGGCATGTTTATGATCCGTCTTGGAGATATTTACGCCTCTCGAGTCCTTGCACCTGGCAGTGAGAGCGAGGCTTTCTTGGAATGAGTCTGAATGACATGTGGTGCATCCTAACACCATGTCTGCGTCGGCCCGGGACAGTGCCAATTACCGCACATTTCATAAGGACACGGATCCTGTATTCACTCCTCGATGAACGAGTGATCGTCAAGACTCTGACTCAGTACTATACCTATATCACTGGCATGATGCCATTTCTTCTATATTTTTCTTGTCTTGTCGTTCTAGTGGAGTACATCATGGTGCTTCGAAGTTGGTGACGTAGACATTCGTGTCGAATATGATTTCCTTGGCTCCAAAGCATAATCAGGTTCATGATATCCGTCGTTTGGCGGTTCGTGTCTATATGTTCAATTTCGGTAACAATACGTTTATTCCATCAGAGGTGTCTAGAGACAATCATGACATACGAGTAACACGGATGTGGTGTCCCGTACAGCACAATCCCCAGCGGCAAGTTACCAAAGTGCCATTTCCTTGTGTTCAAACCACGGTGGTATCATTAGTAATACTTCAAATTACCACAGACATGTAGAGCACCCACGATGCCATGCAGCACTTCAAGAAACACTCCGACCTATTCTTCGATAACGGAGACACCGTCGTATCCACCCAAGGTCGGGGTAGCGAGACTATATCCTTGTTCGAATTGCACCGCAAGGTGCTCGCGACGCGTGCCACTGGCAGAGCTCTTTCCGGCGTACTCATGCTGCCGGCAACAGCTCCAGGCAGGGTAGACGCAAACCAGTACTTTGAAGGAACTCTCATCGTCCAACCACTCGACGTTCCCGTAGACCTCTGTGTATTGTGCACAGGCTTGGAACATGGCTGCGGTGAAACTAGTGAATCGGAGGGATGGATGATGGATGTCTGCGCTCGAAGGGCCCAATCTCACTTGGTAATGTCAGGAGGATCAGTTCGGCGAAATCAGGGACACGACATCAAAACTCCAATAGAGGGCATTCGAGCTTTGAGGAACGTGTGGTTAGCAATCGCACAAGATAAAATATACTCTGTACCTTCAGGCTCCACCGTACAAGGTATATTTTCATACTCCTGCATCCGGGTTTCGCAATTGACAAACGGGTTGGTGGAAGAGTGTAGTCTGGTGATCAGATCGTGCTATGAGGCAAGCCGTCGCAGTCACCAGACTAGGAGGAGTGCCTGCGCCAGGAAATAGAGTCGCACCCACTAGGGTCTAACATGGGTGTACCCGGGTTATGACCGGGTAATACCCACAGGTGTCCAAGACCTGCTGAGGGATGACCATACCCGACCCAGGTAAGCCAGCAACGGGTGTGGGTGTATCCACAGGTGTACCTGTGGGTGAATGGGTTGGCCCACAGGTGTTTCGTACAAAATCTCAAATTGCATAGTACTGGTAGTATTTACGGGTCTACCATAATAATGTCATCGCTGTCATCCACCGCCCGTGATTTTCCCTTCGCGTGACTGTGGCTCATACCATCCCGAATGACATTCGTTACATGGTCGATCGAAAGGAGAGGTGTCTGGAGCCATGATCCGACCGCCATCTGAGCCTTGAAGGATTGGGACCCAATATTGTGCTGGAGGTGATTCACTTGCAGTCGTCCACACGAGAAAGAGCGTTCGGCGTCGACAGATGAAGCTGGTGGAAGGCACAGATATGAGATTTGTATCGGGTTGGGGTTGTTGGGGTTAAGAACTGACCAGGTGCAGAAAGAAAGTCGAGCGCCATTTGTGCAACCCGAAGGCGAGTTGCTCGTGCAAGTTCCCAGTACTTTAATACACCGCCCGCCGCCTTTATCTCTTCATCAGGAACCAGCAGTGAGTCAAGATATGCTTGTATTGTGTCATGGGACAACGTAGATACTGCCTGAAGTGGTTCACATGGAACGTACCACCTGAAACACTGTGGTTTCGAACCCTATACCAAAGTAATACCTTAGCCAATTAAGTTATAATGGACCCCAACGTCAGACCTACCTCAGTGTTGGTGGTAGACTCCAAGTCTGTCGTGGTATTCAAGGGTATGGGGGCGGAGTCTGGTGTCACATCTGGTGGCACATAAGACTTCGTCCATCGATCAATGATTACCTTCCTGGCTTCTATGCGATCCTCGTCATGCCAGTCGGGGTTCTGCTGAAACCAAACGAGCTTCTTGTTCGGGCACATGACTTGGATGAGTATTGGTTAACAATATGTTTGTGCATGGTCACGGTAGAAGTCAGACTCACTGATGGAAATACGATAGACTTCGCAATCGTCCGTAAGGGCATAATACTTACCAACCATGATAAGCGCAGCTTGTGCAGCTATGCGAATCACGTCAGGCACCTCACAGTCATTTTGCAGGTTTTGAAGCTCGTGTTCAAGGCCCTCAAGCATCGGAATGACCTCATATGCTAAGGGAACCTCGGCTTGTGAAAACCGATCAGAGATATCCTTGAATATCTGTGCACATGGTAAGTATGACAAGTAGTTATGGTTGGGGACACTGACAAGAAGGGCTTCGCACAGATGCTCTGCCAATTTCACCTGTTTGGTATTGAGGAAATAGTGTTTGAGGTTGTTGTCAGGATCCTGAATAAAACCTCGCATCTCTGGATAAAGTTCCATGTGCGTACTGAGGCATGTACAGTCCGAGTTCCAACGTGTAGGCACTCTGCAGTCAAGGCGTGTCTTCGTCGATTTTTGGGAACCTGCTTGAGCACGTTTCACTTCCAAGTATCATTCAAATGCTTCTTGAAGTGTTGGGCTATCGCGTAAACGACGAGCAAGACCCGTTACCTGTTGGGGTCGTCAGTGCTATCCAAGTAGTTTGCAGAGCTGAAGCAGTTGCCTTGTAGAAAACTATAGTGTAGTCACTTGTATTAGCAGATTAGTACATACCTGTAGAAAACTATAGTGTAGTCACTAAAGAAAAACTACAGTACTTCG